>VZTL01052899.1:0-17161 GCA_013400535.1 Scopus umbretta | reverse complement strand
TTATTATTATTATTATTATTATTATTATTATTATACCTTTGTTTTCTATGCTATTAATCTATCTGTATCTCAACCCATGAATCCATGAATTCACCTTTTTTTTCCCGATTCTCTCCCCCATCCCACTGGGAAGGGGGTAAGCAAATGGCTGTGTGGTGCTTAGCTGCCTACCAGGTTAAACCACGAAAACTGGACCTTTTAGGCAGCTGTCCCCATTCACCCCACTGCCTTCTCCTCAGGGAGGTCCATGTGTCAGGGAGAACCACCACCAAGCCAAGACTAGGGCAGGGACAGTTGCTCAGGCTCCTCTCCAAACGAGCTGCACACCAAAGCCCATGAAAATGTGAAACCAGGCACTGGAAAAGTCCAACCCGCTGCCCTGAAATATACCTGCACAAGTCTGAGAGGAGCAACACTTAAAGACCACGTCCTTGGCCCATGTGAACCACACATGTGCCAAGCTCCACAGGAAAGGCCGAGAGTAAGAGGGGTGAGCTGGTGGGAGGACATGAAGGTCTTGACTCTCTCTCTCCACTGGGGAAGCAGTGCATGGAGCCAGACAGTGGGATTCTTCTTTTTGACATGCTCTGTTGCTCCCTATGTGAGGACTGGGGGAGGCAGCAGGGCAGTGGTTGTGGTGGGAAGAAGAGTCTCCCCAGGGGTAACCCAGCCTCTCTGTCCTCACCTGCATGCACTGCTCCTACCTCCTGCCAAAGCATCTGCTTTTATTCCTGTGAGAAAAAACGAGAAATAAAACACATGGTGCTGCAGTTATACATTATTAGTACAGTATCTTTCTGTTGTGCTGCTGGTATGTATTTTCCTGCCACACTGCAAACCTCACTGTTATCAGGACCCATCCCCATATAACCTGCAGACTCCCTTTCAGGCAGATAAAACCAACCGTCAAAGTTCAGATACAAGTGCAGGAGGGGATAGAGCTGAGGAGTGTTGGTGGGGCCAGGTTACAGGCATTTTTTGTTTGACTTCAGTGACTTTGTATGAGACTCAAAGAGGCCTGGACTCGCAATCTGGTGAAATTAAGTGTGAAGAGCAGAGATCCTGATAGGGAGATACAGCGAAGCCTTGAAACAGCATCAGTTCTTTGAGACTGTGAAGTGACTGTTAGTGTCTATGCTTTAATAAAAGGAGCCAAGAATGATGAGAGGAATTACGGACCAGCCGACCTCACCTCAGTACTTGGAGAGGAGAGTGAGAATCTAATTAAGGACAGCACAGTTGAGCACTTGGACAAGAAAAATCCCAAGGGTCAAAGCCCGCACAGTTTCTGTAAAAAGAGCTAATTCTTCACTATCTATTAGAAAAAAGTTAATGTAATAAAAAGGAGAGGTGATCTGATGGGCATCATCTGCTTGTATTTTCAAAAGATTTTTTATAAGTTCCAGCAGAATAGATAATGAAGAAAAATAAACAGGCAGAGGGTAAAGAGAAATGCTACATTCAGAATTAATATCTAGTTAGAATAAAGAAAGAAATTACTCAAGCTAGAGGACCTCTCTAGAAAGAAATATAATAAAGTCATTGGTAAAGCTGGGCAAGTTTATTTTCACTGAAAAATACTAATTCATCAAAGCAAAAGAGAAAGAAAGCAAATCTTGACAAAAGACCTGTTTCCTTAAAAAGTAGATACATCTATAATTTTCTGCATTGCTTCTGCATCTGTGTGATAGAAACAGCTCACTTGACCAGGTCTGAAAGGAAGGTCTGCTTATCAGTGACTTACAGTAGCTGATTAAAAAGGACATTTGAAAATGTGGATGATCAAAATAAAATGCTTTGACTGATGCATTCAGTTTTAAAATTATCGTTAGTAGAATTACCTTGGGAATATTTAAGCTTTTACTTTTTCTCCCCATTTCAGGAAGAAAAAGATTAGATTGGATATTAGGAAAAATTTCTTTACTGAAAGAGTGGTCAAGCATTGGAACAGTCTGCCCAGAGAGGTGGTGGAGTCACCATCCCTGGAGCTGTTCAAAAAACATGTAGGTGTGGCACTTCAGAACATGGTTTAGTGCACATGGTGGTGTTCATTGACGGTTGGACCAGATGATCTCAGAGACTTTTCCAACCTTAATGATTCTACACTTCTAAAAATTTTTCATCCTCCTAATTCTTACAAGGAGAAGCAGCCTTCCTCTATCCAGTGCTTGCCAGTGGGGAGATTTTAGCACCAAGCCCAGTGAGTGTTTGGGAATAGTGTTGCCCGAAAGCAAAGAGTTAAAAACTAGGAGCATCTCCCACTGCACAGGACTGACCGTTCCCAGCCACGGACAAAACAGGCCAGCTTCCTAAGGTCTTACTCAAAATTCAGGGAGGGAATTACTCACACACATATTATTTCAGCCAGAGAACGTCCACCCCCTTGGTTCCCACAACGTACCTCAGAGATGGCTGGCATGAGTCTATTAGCTTAATCTTCCTCTCACATACAGAGAAACAACAATAATGTTTTGGCAGGCACCACAATTCTCACATAACACATGCACTATCCATTACACACTCACCTCATTTTCAAGCTGCTGCACGTATCAAACACAGACTCATTGTTTCCCTCCCTTGTTTTGGGGGCTTGATTTTATTTTGTTTACAAGATATTGGTAGAGAGAATGAAGAGGAAAGAGAAATAAAAACAGGTCTAAAAACCCAATCACCCAGTCAAAAGCAACTACCAAAAGTTGAGAAAATATGCACCGCATAATAAACAAAATGAGGTGCCCAATGCAAGCAGATTGTAAGGAGTCATGGAATATCTAAAATTAAGTGGATTGAAAATAAAGGGATTAGCATGTAAGCAGAAGTCTCTCTTTATGTGCTTATAGCTTCTGCTGGTGTCTAGCAGCAGGCCTTCAAAGGTGATTTAGGTTTCCCATTGATTCTTTAAGAAAACTAGCATGATTTTCTTAAGTCTATAAGGAAAAAATAGCAGACATTTTTTCTGCTTTCTCAGTAAGCAAATCAAGAAAGCTCCAAAACAAGAAAACTCTTCCAAATTCATGTCTGAGCCTGAAGACCAGCTACTCAACTGGCAAAAATTGCCATATTTCAGCTGAAGAAAATGGATCAACTACTTTAGTGGCTATGGGCTTCAGGGAATCTGGCCCACACAGCTCAGCAAAGATACTGTTGTCCTCTCTGCAGCAATGCCTGACTGCCATTTCCTCAGTGGTCTTGGAAATCAAATGCCATGGAGCGGACACCGAGGAGATTCCAGAAGACGGGAGGACAGCCAGCCCCATCTGTCCACACACAGCAGAGACACACCAGAGACCCAAAAGGTAAGGTCTAAAAAGCAGAATGGCTTTTTTTCTCTCATCAGCTATAGATGATTTTTTGCGCCTTAATACAGAGTCCATGATTTACTTTCAGGTTTTTGTGTAGAGCAGGTAGCCAGTAATAGTGGAGAGGATGGTCTGAAAATAAACCTTTATAAGCACAACCCTTTGTTCAGTACAAAGCCTTTTTGTCATCAGTTCAGTCAAGTGCAATAATTTGACATATCAAGCTGTTTTGTGATATGTTCAAAATGCTACGTGGTGGGGAGGGGACACTGGGAAGGTGAGCTTTTATTAATACCCTTTTATTAATAAATATTTTAACTGCATTTCAGAATGAGCCGATAGCATGTCCTCAGGCTGAGTTAAAGGGCAGAGGGGTAAATAATCTTATTGTTTTTTAACCAGAAAATTATTACTTTATGACCTCTCAAATGCCCTGTCTGCTGACCTCTGAGGATATTTAGCCTGGTAGTTAACATCTGTGGTCCCATCAGCAGTGCTGAAGTAAAAGGTACTTAATGCAGAACAGCTCTTTTGCAAGGTTAGAAAGGATCAATAGGAGATGTGTTTAATGTGGTATCACTATCAGGTCTCATCGCACTTTTAAAACTGAAATATCCACAGTGGGACATAATCTTAGTCACACAGCAGAGAGATCTTTAACATGGTGAGATCCCTTTCTCCCAGGTCTAGAAATGTAGCTCAAGGCTGATGGAGGAAATTACCAAGGTTTGGAATAAATATGCGTTTTTCAAAAAGAAAAATGATCGGAGGGAGGCTTCTGGCATTTCAGTCTCACTGCATTTTTTCTGGAGCTTGAGCAGTTCTTGTGGAAAACAGGCAGCCTTGCAATAAACTGTGAACAAAACCAGGGTAGTTTTTCCCCTGGGTACATGTGTATCCACTGCCTGAAGCTAATCCTCTCTGACTGCAGGGGAAAAAAGCCAGTATGAAGGAAGATAGCTTCCCCCAGAAAATTCAGTAAACTGCAGTTCCTGCAACAAACCTGTAAGGCTCACCAAAAAGAAGTGCAATTAAGCTGCTCTTTAAGTACGTTAATTCAGTCTAGCAGACCTTGTGTTACAGCAGACGGTAGCTCCTTTACTTGCCTTTCATCCAACTGTAGCAAACTACACATCTAAGATGTGCTTCTAAACCCACCATTGCTGCCTTACAACATTTATTGGTCATAAAACACATACGCTCACTGCTCCTGCTGTGGTCAAGGGCAAGACTGAGGCTGGCAATTCCTTCTACACCTTCTTGCACCTCACAGTGTACACCTGGCGGGACTCCCAGCCAACAGGACATCCCACAGTGCCCACTTATCCCTTCGGCGCTCAGTAAGGCCCAGGTCACCACCCCACCTCTGGCAGCATCAAGTAGCCAACTGGGAGCTGGTGGCAACAGCCACCCCCCTGGATTATCCAAACTCTAGTGAGTGATAGGAAGTTGACGATGCTGCTGGATCTCCCTGCTGGAGATGGCAGGGCCACCCCTTGAAGGGTGTTATGCTCTCGTACAGCATGTACGTGTACTACAAGCTGAAGATTGCAGCTCTATTGCTATTCCCCAAAGGCATCTGCTCAGACGAGTGATTCAATTGTCTGGCTTGGAAACTTGCTGATAATTACAGTTGTTACAGTTTTCAACCCAAGTTGCTGAGCTGGGAATTAAACAGCAGCTTGTTTTCATGCCTACATGCTAGCTGCTTTTTACGGTCCTTAACACAGCTGTGTATGTCAGGGTTGCCCCTCTCGGGCTGGATATACATTCTTAGACAGGTCCAGCTATGCTCCTCTCCTGCCTCCAAGAGACACTTAAATGCCCACATAAGACACATTTAAATTCCCGTTCTAGCTCTCTTTTGAGATAGATGCAGTCACTCTGGGGCAGATTCTGCAATGGTGAATTTAAAAATGGAATTGAACCAAGTGTGTTAGGTTTGCAGTATGATCGCTGAGGGAACAGGGAGGAAGAAGAGATGCCAGGAGAAGGGCTGCACTGGTTGGCAGTGTGAAACACAAGTTCTGAGCAATTAAGAAATAAGGATCGTATTAACTTTATTTTCTTTCTTTCGTTATAGACAATGCTATTCAGACCTACTTCATGCCATTTATTTTCACACATCCCCCAAGCACCGAAGTGGAATGTATTCCTGACTCTAGATGCCTACGCTAAGCATTGCAACTACTCCTCTCCCACTGATCAAGCAGGGAACCAGAGCTGGGTACCCCCACAGAACAGCAGGCCTGAACTCCTCACTGTGAATGTGGGTGCCACCAGAGCCAGCATGTCCATCGTACAAGGCAGACTGAGCGCAGCCTTTGCTGGGATTAGCTCTTCTAAAATCAACATCTCCTGTTCCCTAATAAGAAAAGTGTTGTTGGAAAGAGCATGAGTATTTTTCATACCTCTTCTCCCCCTCACACACATATATATTTTCTTTAATTATCAGTAGATTTGGATTCTGGCAGTGTTTTGAGCGAGTGTTTTATGCAGCCACAAAGAAAGCCCTTGAAAAGGCACACACTGTCTGACATAAAACCAAACCAGCCCTTGCAGTTCTGACATCTTTCTACAGTCCTCTGTGTGCTGCACTCAGATGCAGCCCCAGCAGGCTTCTTACAGTTTAGAAAAAATTTTTAGTACTTAGCTAGGTCAACATGTGTGCCGAGAAGGGAGGAAAAAGGCATGGGATAAAAACCTGATCCCATTGAAGCCAATGGGAGGGTAGCCATTTACTGCAGCATGGGGTAATATTTCAGCCTATGTCCCAGCTTTTGAAAGCATGATACAACAGCCAGATTATGAGTCGACCTTTTGTAAGATCATAGGGACACACAAGGAATATTTGGCACAATTGCACTGAGGCCGTGCACAGAAATTTCTCTGCTGTGTACAGGTTTTCTCCTCCTTAACATTTGTCAGCCTAATAATTTTACGCTGGCATCCACTGTTACTGTGTCCAGGCACTTTTTCCACAAACGGAAAGATTCCACTGATTCTTCTAGAGGAGTTGAGGGCATCTCTGGCCCTTCTGCCCCAATGGAGGGTGCTTGCCCGCTGTCAGGCTGTGTGTTTGATGGAGTTTGGTAGGAGCTTCAGGATGAAAACTGAGGAGATTATGAATAAGACAATAATAGAGTGGGAAAGCCACCATAGTGAGCATGTAACAGCATTGAAGAAATAAATAAACAACATAGCATTTCTCAGCATTAGGCAGCCTGTGGGACTCCCCTGATCTCCTGTGGATTCTCCACACACCGTAAATCCCAGTCCTCATGGGCTTTGTCACCATGGTGTCACAAAGACCTGTAAATGGCAGAGCGATTCCTAAGATCAATATTCTGGCCTACCACTTTATCTTGAAAAGTAGGACTGAAGCACAAAAATTTGAGCATACCTCTAGCATGTTTTTGGTAGCCCAAAGCAAGGAGAAAGGGAGCAAAAACATCCCAATATCAGCAAGTGTCTGTTCACCTTCTTATTTACTGTCAGATAAAAGTGTCATAACTTCTTCCTGTAGATGACAAATGTTTGGATTGCTGTGGCTGAAAAAACTGAAGTGGCTTCTCCTGCCAAGCTCAGGTGATATAAACTATAGCCTGGCACAAGGTGGAAGGGAGCACTAGTGTCCTCTGCAGAGAGGAGTTTCCTCCAGAGAATTCAGAATTCCCCTCATGGTTTTCATCCAAGTATGCTGTTGTGCTCCCCACCCCTTTGTGTTTGCCAAGTTACTGATTTTTAGCAAGATCCTGTTCCTTAGCAGAGGCAGGGTCCTATCTCATCCTGAACAGAATATGCACAGGCATGAGATTAGGGTTAAATTGCCTGCTTCCAGGGGGCTGGCATTATGGGGAATAACTGCTGGCAGAAACCTAAAACCCTATCTTATTTTTCTCCAAGGTGAATTTCTCAGAGTTACTGCAGCCAAAGTTGGGTAACAAGACCCATATGCCAGGATGAATCAGCCACTCCTGCTGGCTTTGACTTCTGCATATGAGAGGGACATCCCAGGCAAAACCCTGCCAGTCACCGTGGCTGACACAGCTGCACCTCCGCATATTCCTTCTAAGACAATACAGACAAAAATACATCAGCTGGCTGTGGTTAAGTCTTGGGTTAACCATGCCTGGAGAATGTGTTCAGAGACATGCTGCCTTTCTAAACCTGCTTGGTGCAGATAAAGCCATCATGGAGGGAGGAGGAGGCTGGGCTCTCTGCAAGTGGGGCTCAGCACCAGCCCAAACTCTCTAGTCACCTCCTGCAATGTGGAGCAGGGAAGGACCAGGCTTGTGCTGGTCCTAGGTCAAGCCTGAAGAGTCCTGCCAATCTCTTCAGGGTGCAAGTTCACTGCGGGGCAGTGGACAAAGCGTGGTCCCCATCCCCGACAGATGCTGAGGCGGTGCAGCACTCACTGTCCCCACAGTGCACATGGGCAAACACTCTGCTCCCCTGTCTTTTCAGACCATTAAAGGGCACGTGGCTTCTGGAAGGGCCGCCTCTCTTTCTGTGTGCATCCTGTGGAAAACAAGTAAACACCAAGGGTGAAATCCCAGCCCTGAAGAGGAACAAGGGGGTTTTGTTGTGGCCTTCCAAGTGGCCAAGTTTTGAAGTGGCACTTTTGTCTTCTGGTTGCTTTGACCTGAGTCATAATCACATTACAATTGCTAACAAATGACAGTTACAGAGCCTATAAATGTGAGATCACTCTCAGAGATTCCTCTAACCTCTAAGTGGAGCCAGTCCTCAGGGATGGATGGAATTTCACTGAATTTTTCCATTTCATTTGTATAATGAAATCACTCTTTGGCCTCTGCTCTGCTCTTTTTGCCCTTTTTGGACTTAAGGTGGACCCATTTGATATCAATCTCAAGAGTGTTCACCAATGGCACAGTCATTGATAAGTGATAACTTATAAGAATTTGATTTTTTATTATCTACTTTGCAGTAAAGTTTCTTTTTGGTATTCCCCAACCATGCCATATATTACTGTTTAGAGCAATTTAGGAGTATTCAGCTTTATGCAATACAAAACCTCTCATTTTAGTTGCATATAATTGGGATGCTTGCTTTGCATTAGCTCCACATAAATGTGTCTGAAAACATTAGTGCAATTGCAACTAAAACAATATAGAAATATGAAAAGTAGGAACAAAATTTCCAAGTAAACACTGGACTGAACTGAGTCTTGACCTGACATTGACAGTGCTCAAACCCCCATGCAGCAAATCGAGAGGTGCAAACATTTTCACATACATGGGCTTTATTCTGTTCAGAACTTAATCAGGTTTTTTGCAACACAATTAAGTTGGCACCAACAGGATGGCTTCTGATCTGCACCTGACCTACAACCCCAAGCTAACATACCTACTTACAAAAACATACTATGCAGGAATCCATGGTGTTCCCTTACGTGTCAAGAAACTGGAAGAGAGTGGAAGAACATAATAATTGTTTTTGTTGTCCTACTTACTCTCCTAGCCCTTTGATGGGTGAGATATCAATGTACTCCATCTTAGATGCCATTGTTTTCTTTACACATACATTCTTTCTACACACACAGCTCCCACAGCTGCACATTCACCCTGATGCAGTGCAAAAGCTCAAGGAGAATTGTTTCAGGTAACCACACAACCCTATAAAGAGATGTGCGAGCTTTACATCTCAGCAGTGGGAGACACTCATCCTCTCTAGCTTTTGTCACGGAAGAATTAGCCATCTAGTCTAATGTGTTCTTCCAGGATCCCACATGAGCCAATGGAGAGAGCCACAATATGTGACAAGGTTGGACTACTTCGAGTCTAAAAAAATCCAATTCCTAAATCTCTTTAGACCCGGATGCCTCCACAAGGCAGAGAGCCAAAAGCCTCAACTCCTGTATAATCAAGCCCAAGAACAACTGTTACCTTTTTTTCTTCAGACTACAGATTTGAAGGTCTGCAACACTAGGCTTGAGTTTGTTTTGATGGTAGTGGCTCTGATATAAATCAGAATTCAGCTACTGGGAGGTAAAGTGGGAGACACCCCCAGAGTGTTTAATGCTGCTGAAAGACTGACTCTGAACCATGCAGACTGGTATGAGCATCACCACTGATTTCAATGAAAAAAAGCTCAGGCCTGTGCCTGCCTTGAAACAGTGTCATTCATTGAGCATTTCCATGAGCAGGGAAAACTCACATCACTTTTAAAAGGTTGTCATACCCTTTATTAACAACTGTCCCATTGAATTCAGTGGCAACTGAATCCTATGGATGTCAGTGGGTGTGAGGTATTTAATCCCATTTTCCTGTCATAAGTGACATTTGTCCCTTGTACAAATTTGTATGCATTAGACTACATGAGAAATGTACTCAAGGAAATGAATACGCACACTTATTAGGCTGCACTTATGAGATTCAATACGTATAGTGAGGGTGAAATTTTGTTTTAGCTAATATCCAAGGTTAGAATTATATACGTTTGGCACTATTTAGAAATTGGAGAGTCTTGCATACAGAAGATGTTAAATTCATATGATAACCAAAAATATGGGACTCTATAAAAGATTGCAGGCTGATTCTAAAATACATGCTACAAGTTTTGCAATGTAATAAGTTTTCATCTCTTAACAATAGATAGTTTTAGTCCTACACTGGACTTTCTGTTCCTTGGAAAATTTGCATTCTGTCAGATAAGAATAACAGACCCTGATTCATCTTGCCACTCGTTTGCATTTCACAAAAGTAAATTATCTAAACCTTCTGTTAACAATGCAAATCGTTTCTTTCTCTTTGTCCTGTTTTTCTCTCGTAAAGACATGTGTGCATCTTTTTTCCACATTATTTATGCAAAAAAGGAAAACAGTCATCCCACTGGAAAGTCTGCTGCATAAGCAGTGTCCTGAGCCAGTTTCTCACCAGCAAGCTAGTCCATGCCACAACCGTCCCATGCGAAACACAGATGCTGTGAACTGGGGTCAGACAAGAGTGGTTAAGTTCCTGCTACAGCCCTGTGTGTCAATCCAAGATTGGAAGTGGAAATAGCTGCTCTTAATGAAGGATAAGAGGACAAGACTAAATAAAAAATATTTCTGTTTTGTTTGGAAATGTTTTCTGTCTCTCACTTTTGATCCTAAATAGTTAGGCATGTTATTAAACATTAGCCTATTATTTCACTGAAATTTAATTATCTTTAACAATAGCATTTAGCTGTGGTTGTCAGAAGCACCTGGGTGACATGGACACTGAAATCCCACTTTTAAAGTGCCTGGGGACCCCCATATGAAACCAGGGAGATTTCAGTGCTTGAACAAGAGCATTGCTTTGGAAACACAGCTGAAGAATACAGCTGCATGATAGCCCATTTGCAACTCTGGAGAAAATGCATCATGTAACTTACATGGTCAAGCATTAGAACAGGCTGCCCAGGGAGGTGGTGGAGTCACCATCCCTGGAGGTGTTCAAAAAACCTGTAGATGTGGCACTTTGGGATGTGGTTTAATAGGCATGGTGGTGATGGGTTGACGGTTGGACTAGATGATCTCAGAGATCTTGTCTAACCTTAATGATTCTATGATTCTATACCCTTCCTCTTCAGTATCAGGAACTGTGGAAAGCATTTCCTCTAAGCACATTATTTCTGTAGGCCAAGTACTTTACTAGATGGGACTTTTTTTCAGGTTCAAAGTCTTACATATTTAAAGTCAGTTTCTTTTTTTTTTTTTAATGAAAGAAAGAAATAAAAATATCCAAAGCATTCAGCTAACTGAGCATGTAAGTCTTTTTATTTCCATTACCTTCATCCTCTCACTCCTATAGCTAGAGATGGACATATTTCCAAACTTCTGAAAAAAAATTCCTTGCCCAGAAAAGAAGTAAACAAGCTCCAGGCTCTTGCCCTGGAAACCCACATCTTGTACTATTGCAACAAATATGGCATTGCTCTGATGATGCAAATGTGAATCAAACTGCAGCCAGACCCAGAAAGCCCTGATTTCTGCCCTCTCTCGCACTCCCATGCCTCTCTTGTTCTCAGACTCAATAGCCACTTTATCATTGGCACCTTCATGTTTTAAAGAAAACCCAACCAAAGAACTGAAAAACTTGGCTGGAAACAAGGCACTTGACAGCTTAAAGGAGGAGGGAGGAATTTATTGCCTTTTTGTTTGCCAGGAGTGTGGTTTTCTGTCATTTTTGCCTCTGAATTGCAGGGCATTTCCCAAGCTTTTTAAGGCAGCTCTGCTGTCTGCTGATAGATATCACCAGTGCTTAGCAAGGAAGGTCACAATCTTAATTATTGCTCTGCTGTTACAAATAAGCATCCGTAGCAGGGTCTACTATCGTGAATGTGGCTTTATTACCATGGCAGCTTTCTTTGCACATTTTTAATGAGAGAGTATTTTGTCTTCACTCACCATTAAAACCATTTGGAAAGTGTAGAGAAGTCTCTTCCTGATATGATTTTAGCTATTCGTGCAAAGCATCGGCACTTCAGACCTTTGTTCAGAAATCTGACATGTTTACCCTCTGCTGCTACTGCCTCTTCCACGCGACCATTGTTGGTTAATCCCTGTCTCTTGCTGGACTGCAGCCATGTCACCAACAAGCACCACATCAGAAACAAGGAGCTATAGGGTGATGCAGCACACAGAGAAAGAAGTAAAGTCAAATTTAGCTCTTTACTTCAATTCTAGAGCACTTTCACTTCAGTTATATTGCACACAAATGAGTGTAACTGGACTTTTCTCTCATTTAAAGCCATGCAAGGAGGAAACAAACTGTGAAGACCATGCGCATTGGAGGTTTAATCAAAATCAAATAGGCAAGGGCAAACTGTGACGTCTAGATCAGAGCCTCAGCTGGTGTAAATCCAGGTTGCTCTGTTGCCTGTGGCAGGGATGTGTCAGCTTTCCCCAGCCAAGGCTCTAGTCCAGGAGCACATTCATAAGGGTGGTTTGATCTCCTAGGTATTTTAGATGTGTATAGAAAGGATGAAATGCTGTTCACAACAGAAAAAAAGATAAAAGTAAGAAATAATAATTGAGAGTGGAATAAAAGGGACGAAGATCTTGCAGGTTTGTTAGGCAGTCCTCCAGCCTCTCTCTCCCTGTCTACCCTCTGCAAAGGGAAGCAAATTAACTGTTTAACAAAGGGATCGTATTTCCGGATATGACAGGAGGAGACAGATTATGAGCAGATACAAATGAAAAGCCTTGTGCCAAAAATTGAATGCTCTTAAGGAAGACTAAGTATCCTGGGCAGCTACCAGGATTGCTAAAGGAAATGAGGAAAGAAATTAGTGAAGCCTTAACAGATTTTTTCTAATTGCCCCTGTGACAGGTTAGGCTACAGAGCAAGAGAAAGTGAGCAACACAATGCGCAGACTTATTTCAACCATGTTTTTTATTATTAAGGGGTCATGAGATACAGCAGGTAGTTAGAATCCAGTTGGCTTGAAGTTATTTCCTGGGGAAACAGTTTTGTGGGATTTAATGAAGTCATGATATAATACTTTGAAAAGACTCATTTAACTGGAGACAGCCAAAATGGATTAGGCTGAGGGGCAGTCTTGCTTCACAGCTGTTTGAAAGTCCTGGAAGACATTGCTAAACCTGTCTGGGAAATGGTTTTCCCATCTTGCAAAACTTTTTCAGGTTTTCAAATATTTTCCTGCTCTGAATCAGAATGATAAACAAGACTTTGTAACATTTTGTTCTTATTAGGGACCCAAAGAACAAAAGAGAGAGAGAAAAAGAGGGAAAGAAAGAAGGAGAAAGACTGACCCACTCATATGTGTCAGAGCCAGGGGCACTCCTCTCAGGTAAGGGGAACTCACTTCTTGGGCAGAACCAGGCAGCATCTCGCTGCCTGGCTGCCTACAGTGCAGGCAGTGGTCTCCCCTCTCCCTTCAGCCTTTATCTGCTTTCCAAGAATTTCCACCCCTGCTTTCCTTTGCCTCAGGTTTTGATTTCTGTTCCAAATGAATATTCTTTTAAGGAAAGTCATACATTAAAAAAAAAAAAAAAAAGTTCTGGGCTAAGTATAACTATCTGCATTATAAATGAGAAGTGTACTGAATAGTTAAACTCTTCTCTCATACAAACAAATGAGTACTCTGAGGTTTGTTATATCAGCTAAAGAAAAAAAAAAACATGTCTTATTGACTGAAATGTGCATAGAACAGATTACTCAAATACCTTCTGATTTGAACAGTTTATGGTTAAATGACACTTCAGAAGCATTTTCTAATTTTAATTAGGTGGGAAGATGGTCCTACAGCATAAGCAAGTGGAGCATTTCTGATGGAAATGTTGTGATTATAAGTACCCAGGAGCTCCAATCCAAACTTTGTCATTAGGTCTTTGTATGGCTCTGAGAGGGAGAACAGGTAAAGAAATTGAGATGAGTAAGCTCTCTGCCAAACCGTGATGAACATTATAATGTCTGTCTCACAAATGAGTTGTAGAGAGAGATTAGCTAGCATTTTTGAAGGATTTTGAAAAGAATACATAATATTCTATAATCCCTACTCTGGATCTTCAAAAAAATTGAGGCTTTTCATGATACTTGTTGCCTAGAAAGTGTACTACAGCTCAGTGTCCTGTAGTGCCACTGATCCAATTTTACATCCGGCGTCAAGTCACTGATTTCAACACGTTACATCAGACATGAACTTTGTTCCTCGTGTCTTCAAGCACTTCATTTTACCCTACCTTGCTTTCTGATAAAATCATTAGAGTGAGGAGGTTTGAGTGTGAAATAAAATAGGAAATTGTAATGTGACATGCTGCGGCGATTCAATGTGACAGGCTGAATCTAAGCCAAACATTTGTAATGACTAAAGCACTTTATTAAGTTTGAATGACTTTTAAATAATATTTTAAGACCTGTACATGTTATTAGCAGGCAGTGACTGTAATGATGAGATTAAATCTACTCTTGTAGGAGTGTCTGTGACTCAAACAGTCATATTATGCATTTCTCTAGACTTAAAAACAGCTTCACGCTTGGTTTTCCTAGTTACTGTACCCTGGTGTGTGCCTGCTACGCATTGCCAGAGTGGCAAAGAGCAGCCATAGAGACCTGTGACTGAAATCTAATTATCAGTCAGACTTTTGAAATGAATCTCAGAAGGGGAGCGCAGAAGCTCTTGGCACTCATTTGTGTCCAAGGACAACTGGGTTTTCTTGTCAGAGTAATCTTATTTGGGAGGCCAGTATGTTGATACAGAACGATAGACAACACTGCTATTTTTCAAATAGGCTCTGGCACACTGGGCCTGCTGAGGAAGTTCAGTGAAGCTAGGTTTTGGTTGTAGCTGGCCAGCATAAATCTAATAAAATCAGGGCATCTTTTGGCTGAGGTGCAGCTGAAAAAGAGGACTGAAAGGAGAAGAAGCACTGGCCAAGGAACACACCTTGATCAACTAGATGGTATGCATTTTAATAAAAAATGACATCAAATTTAACAGACTGTTCTGATTCCCCCCCCCCCCACCCTGCTTGTTGTGTTTNCCCCCCCCCTTTTTTTTTTCTGGTCTTTTAGCTGGAGTTTCCCCTCCTAGATCCTCCAACAAGATTATTAGAGTTGGAAAGAGGTAAGAATGGGATGCTGGACTATAATAGCAAGTCAGTAAGCAGCACATTTAACAGCCTTATGAACTATACTTCAGTGTCCCAAAATTTGAAAGAAACCATATGCCTCAACCACTGTTATGTCAACAAAGGTGGCTTCCAGGTAATGTATTTCCTGCCATTTCGATATTTCCAGGGAAAGAAGAACAATTTTAAATCAACACTCTACAAAAGAGTATCCAGCTTGAGTCAGTGTAACTGAAGACATATACAAGGCATGTGTGTTCATGGAACACACAGCCACTAAGAAAGTGGGATTTGCCTTGTTTTTGCAGTATGTTTAAAGACATACTAACAGTCATGTATATATGTGATAAATAGGGGCTTTATAAAGGATATTTGTGGCTGGCTAAGAAGTTCTCAAATCAAAAGACGTGTGTATAGAAAAACACCAACTTCAGTTCTCATTTGCGATTTCTTTCCTGATGTTTTTCCTAAACTTGATGGCGGCAGCAACCTTGCCTTTTGCACCCTGCAGAAGATTGTTACCACCTTTGTGCCTGGCGGCCTCTGTGCAGAGAAGCGATGTGAGCTTGATTCCTGGCTCACGCAAACACGATGTGGTGCTCCCTCGGCTGCCTGAGCGCCACAGGACTGGCCACACCTAGCAATTATTTCAATCGTGCCTTCATTTTACCTCCTGCCTGTAGCACTCAGCCGAGTTGGAACAGCCCTGGTAATTACAGTAAAATTAGATGAGAAGCAGAGCTAAAGCATGCGTCATCTGGAGGCTGCGAGAAGGGCTGGGCCACCACGCGGGGCTCTGCCACTTCCCTGCGGGATGGGGGCATCTCTCTGCCCCCCATTTCCTCGATTCGCGCTACTCACCCACCCAGCTCATATGGAGGACATATAGCTGGACAGAGGAGGAGGTAACGTGTTTTTCCTGTGCCAAAAGGGCATACTCCAAGCAACGTTGCTGCATCCTCATCCACTGCACTGGCTGCAAACTCATTTTGTTTGTTGATGAGAGCACAAGTCAAAGAGATGAAGAGAGAGAGGAGGGGACAGGGGGATGTCTAATGAACACTAAAACCATACTTTATTTATGGTAAGCCCCCACAGGTCCCCTTTGGCATCCTGGAGGCTTGAGAGGAATGTAAACTAAGCTCCAAAAGAGACACTTAAGTGCTTTCCTCCCCCTTGAGCATCAGCCGAGATTGAGAGAGGAAAAGAAGGGGAGAGTAGCAATAGCCCCAGAGGAACGATGCATAAAGTGCTGGTTACCCTCGTGCAGCTGATGGGCTGTGAAGAACAGAGAAGAGAGAAGAAGCATCATCTGAGCCCTAGAAGAACGGAGAAGTACCACTTTCCAGTACCTGTTTTCTTGAACAACAGATGCAAGATAACCATTTCCTTGAATCAAATGTCTGTATTGTTAAGACCCGGTCCTGCGAATGTTTACCCATGTATTTAAGCTAAATACCAAGGAGGAGACTTAAGTTAAAAAAGACAATTGTAGGCATAAGGGTAGAAAAACTGGGACTTGGGATTGAAAAAGTGGAAATAGCTTTTAACTTCAATTATGATCAAGATAGCCATGAAAACAAAGAAGTCATAACTGAAGGCAAGAATAGAGCAATATAGCATATAGGGTATTCTCCCTCTCGTCACTTCAAACTCTTGACAATATTTCACATTTTACAAAGAGAACAGACAAAAGCTAAACTTTTACACAGGCCATGATTTTCAGACTGTAAATATGCATTTATTGACCAACTTAACCTCCATGAGTGTAGCCATGGATGTTAGGGTAGCGCTCCTTTCATGTGTGTAGAGATGGGTGCAAATACGTGAAACATTCATACAAAAATACAGTAGTTTTCCTTGCACAGCATGTGAAAAAGGAAGAGCTGCCATGGAGCTGCAAAACAGATTCCAGTCATTTGATCAGTTCTTCTCCCATTGAAGGAAAGAAGGAAAGGACTTAAAAGCCTAATGAAATGCAGTATGAAGAAAATGAAAAGTCCTCAAAATATTCTGCTGTTGAAAAAGCTCCTACTTCAATAACAAATAATCATTAACGAGTTTCGGCCAATTCTAGTTTTGTGTAATCACACCTGACCCCAGCCGGAGAAAGCTAAGGAGTTTGTTGAGTTCACTTCCTTTCTTTTGTTTTGTACTGTCAGATGTTTCATACATCTTACTGTAGATCTACTGCTTCTTTACCCACGAGTAACATATAGGCATTTATGCTATGCAGAGCATAGCACAGCCCACTTAAAATCATTCCCCAGATTTTAATATT
>VZTL01052898.1:0-14495 GCA_013400535.1 Scopus umbretta | reverse complement strand
TTGGCTGGGATTCAATGACTGAGGCAGACACCAACAAACAGAGGGGGGGAGGAGGGGGAGGAGGAGGAGGAGGAGGAGGAGTGAGGGCGGCTGAGCCAGCCTGCATTAGCTCAGCTCTCAGGCACTCTCAGTCTCTGCTGGAAAGAGGAGCTGGGAGGATGTGCGCTCTGTTACCGCGGCTCCCCACGGCACGCCGAGAAGACCGAGAGAAATAAGGGAAGAAAGGCGAACCGCGAGCCGAGGAGTCCTCCCGGATCAAGCTGAGGGACGCGAGGGGGCAGGGAGCCTGCTCGTCGCCCGTCCGAAGCCCCCGCGCCGTTTGGGAAGATTTGGGCCTTTTCCTTTTCTTCTGCGTCGTTCCCGTCCACAGACCAAGCTTTCTTCCCTCCTCCTGCTTTTCCCTTTCCTCCCCCGCGCCTTCCTTTCGGTGGATATGGACAGAAGGGTGGTCGCTGCAGAGAAGCAGCAGTAGCCGCCAGAACATATTTGAGCCCCCGGTGCTCGGAGCGTGGCACAGACTTTTTGTGTTTCTGTGGGTGGCGTGTGCGTGTGTGTGAGTGTGAGGGTGGTGGAGGTGTGGGAGGAGGGGTTGGTTTGCCTGGGGGCTTGGCTGAGGGGGGGAGTGCTCGGATGAGGACCTCTTTTTGCCGTGACTCTCTGCTCCACCGGGGCAGCTTGGAGACTTGGAGGTTTTGAAATTGTAGCGAAGCGAGAGACGAGAAAGAAGAGAGAGACAAAAGGATTTCTTCCCTGTTCGTTAGTGGATTGTTGAACCTGAGGGGGAAGGAGAAGGAAACGAGGGTGGGTTGTTTTATTTTGTTCATAATTTTTTTCTTTTAAAAAAATCCCTTAAGTGGATTTGTACCAGGGTGGAAGATAACTGGGGATTTTTGTTGTTTGTTTTGGGAATAGAAACTAAAAAATGGAGACTGTAAGTAGAAGCAGCTTCCAGCCTCATCCAGGACTGCAGAAGACCTTGGAACAGTTTCATCTGAGCTCTATGAGCTCCCTGGGTGGCCCTGCTGCTTTCTCAGCACGATGGGCACAGGAGATGTACAAGAAAGACAATGGCAAAGACCCCGCAGAACCTGTACTGCATCTGCCCCCCATCCAGCCTCCTCCGGTGATGCCCGGTCCCTTCTTCATGCCCTCGGACAGATCCACAGAGAGGTGCGAGACCATCCTGGAAGGGGAAACCATCTCCTGCTTCGTGGTGGGTGGAGAAAAGCGGCTTTGCCTGCCCCAGATCCTGAACTCGGTGCTCAGGGACTTCTCCCTGCAGCAGATTAATTCGGTGTGTGATGAGCTACATATTTACTGCTCCAGATGCACTGCTGACCAGCTGGAAATCCTCAAAGTCATGGGCATCCTGCCCTTCTCTGCTCCTTCCTGCGGGCTCATCACTAAAACTGATGCAGAGAGGCTTTGTAACGCCTTGCTTTATGGTGGCACCTATCCTCCCCACTGCAAGAAGGAATTCTCCAGCACAATTGAGCTGGAGCTTACAGAGAAGAGCTTCAAGGTGTATCATGAGTGCTTTGGGAAGTGTAAGGGACTCCTGGTGCCAGAGCTTTACAGTAACCCCAGCGCAGCCTGCATCCAGTGCTTGGACTGCAGGCTTATGTACCCACCTCACAAATTTGTGGTCCACTCTCACAAATCTCTGGAAAACAGGACTTGCCACTGGGGCTTTGACTCTGCAAACTGGAGATCCTATATCCTCCTCAGCCAGGATTACACTGGGAAAGAGGAGAAAGCTAGACTGGGCCAGCTCTTAGACGAAATGAAAGAAAAATTTGACTATAACAACAAATACAAGAGGAAAGCCCCCAGGGTAAGTGATGCCTTTAATTTTAGAGGGGGTGGAGGGAGAAAGAGAAAAGGAATTTTCTATAATTTCGGTAACATCCATTGAGGTACCCAGTTTGTTACCAGCTGCTTTTCCTTTGAGTCATTTAGCAATCTAATCGTGTTCTTAATTCTCCCCACGTGTGTGTTAATGTAGAGGAGCGGTGTTTGAGATGGCAGCTTTTTTCCTCCGGTTGTGTTCCGAACACGGTAGTTGGAGTTTGTTCAAATTATATATGTGTGTTTGCATATCTTGCTGTACGTGGAGCCTGATCGATGGAACCCCGTCATCAGACTACCCCAGACTTCAGCAGGAAGTATGTGATTTCGGGTCTTTAGAGCTTCAGCTAGGGGTCAAGACAAGAAAGAAGCCGGAATAAAATAACAGTTACTGGTCGCTCCGCACGCCGATATGTGCAATTTTCTGCTGAACTGCATGCTGCCGGGGATGGAGGTGGGGGCTAAATTGTCTAAAGGCTTGTATTGGGATAAAATGTGGCTGCTGAGAAACAACCCTGACAGGATTGCAGGTTACCGATGTTCAGATTAAGTGCGTGGAACGGGAATGGAGAAGTCCCTGCTTTTAGAGTATCCCTGTGGAGTCTGATTCTCCCCACCAGACAGGCTTTTGTGTATTCGGTAATGTGTAGGTGCAGTAAATGAATCTGTCAAGGGCCAGCTGCAGCAGCTTCTTCAGGTATGCCCTGCAGTGCTGGGCCAGACAGCTAAAGCACATTTTCTTAGGTGCCTTTTGTTTTTCTTTCAGTCTGAGATGCTTTTAGATCCCAGAATCCCTGGTGTGTGGGTGGGAGGCTGCCTTGGCATCTGGCAGCAGTCCTGGTCAATGGGCAGCAGTGCCACAAGGCCTTGGGAACTTGCTTACAGACACCAGTGTGTCTGGCTCGCTGGCGATGGTGCAGTTGGCTGTGGGATGAATAATTTGCTTCCTGGTCCTTCCCCCCACCCCCAGTATAAGGTTAAAGCAAACTCTAGACTGCTGAGTTTTACGCTGAAGGTTTGTTGGTTGGATTCTGCCTCATCTGTCACAGATTTCCGAACTTTTCTTTGGTTTTATGTGTCTGGAGCAGAAGGGCAACGACACAAGCCTCAAAAAGAGAAGCAACATTTAAAGCCCGCTGAGAATGTTCAGAAAAATTCTTAATTAACTTACCGAATACCTGTTTAGAGGGGGCAGACGCACACTCAGACTTAAATAGAGCTTTTCTTTATAAAAAAAAAAAAATGCCACAGAAACACCCAAACAAAACCCAGGGTTTTAGAAGCACCCTGCGCAAACAATGCAGCAGTTCCTACAGCTGGCCGAAGAGGCCTGGCTAACCCGTTTGATTGGCCTCCGCGGTTTTTGGTTACGGAGCAGTCAGTCTCGCTCGCTCAAGTTCCAGCTTCTGTCCTGGTCTTGCGCTTAGCCCCCGGTTCAGTCCTTGTCCTCACCCCTCCTTTTCCTCCCCCTTGAGAGTCAGAACCGCTGTGCCAAAGCTAGGCTGTAATGAGCCACGTTATCTCCGTGGTTGGAGGTGGATGTGTTTTTAATGGCTTGTCTATTCTCTGTCAGTCATGTGCTAAGATGGAATGGTGGGATAGATGTATACGCATGTCTGTGAGAGAGAATACGGTTCTGTGAGAGAGAATACGGTTCTGTACGTGGAGGCATTTTTCACGTTGGGAAATGAATTTTCTAGGGCACGTTTCGTTTTGGAAGCAAAATGAAGAAAGCTCCACATTCTTGCTCTAGAAAGGTACTGTGTTGCCTAGCTTGGTGATTTCCAGTTTAATTAGAATGAATGTTAGTGGAGGTGCGCTTTCCTTTTCTTACAAGGCTTTTATGGCATTCTGTTCAATTGTATGATTTATCCAACACTCCAGGTGAGGTTGCAGGTGAAGCACAAGACAAGACCACTAAATCTGGGCTTTGCCTGACTTTTTTGGTGGCACTGTAATAGGTCCTAGTTCAGAACATGGCAAGTGCTCTTCCCCCACCCTCCAAGATCTGGGTGCAGCGCAGCACTTCTTGCAGAGTGAATTCAAGATACCTAGTAGGGGACGCCAAAAAATATGTAAGGAAATCGTGGCCATCTATTTCTCAGAAAATTTTGCCAAAATTCCATCATCATAAAATGCTAAGTCTCCTGCATAGGTTCATTTGGAAGGCAGCAAGAAGTCCGATGGGGAAGAACAGTGGTAAGTGCGTGCTCAAGATGATGGGGTAGAGAAAAAAGAACGCTTTATCGTACGTACATCCTATGTAGAACTGGGCTTAAGTTTCAAGGCTTTTGAGCTGTCTTCAGAGCCCTCCTATTAATGTGGTGCGGTCTTGAGGAGACCCTGACAGCGCTGGCAGAGTTTTGTATGCTTATCCTTCCTTCTTCTGAAGTCGTTTTCCATTGGGCTTAGCCAACGGATATCATATGCTAAGGTCATTTGTGTTGTAGCAGTGTGTGCAGATAATTACGGAGAGATTTAATCAGGCTCTAAGATTGGTAGACTGTGGCCAGGGGCAAGTAACATTGGTGTAAAGTTTAGATGCCTAGTAAGTAAATGAAAGGATGGTCCCATGTCTGCGACTGTGTGTTTGTGCTAATTACTGTCGGTCTGTGTGGGTTTTGTGTGTCTGTTGGGCTCTGTGTCTGTCTGTCTCTGTGGATGAAAGGGTGAAGCATATGTGTCTTTGTGGTGGTCTTCCTTTTTGATGTAGATCTCTGCATTGCTTTGTTCTATTCTATACAGAGGTATTTGTGTTGTGTGTCGTAATCTGCTCTGTCAGATACTCGGTCTTGTACTTTCAAGAGCGTGCTTTTTATCAGTTTCCCAATTTATGTACGTGTGTGTACACCTTGCTTTGTGTGCTGTGGGGCCCCAACCTCGGGCTCCGCTAGCATGTTGGTCGCATGGGCTGCATATGACCATTTTTATGGCTGTTTAAGCAGCAGTGAGTTCTCTGACCTTTTTGTGTGTCTTCATGAGGTTTATGTGATGAGGTATGTAGCTTTCTGCCAGCACAGCTCTGCCTTTTAAGGGTCTGACTGAACTGGAGGGTTGGCACAAGCCCCCATTGCAGATTCAGCATGCTGGCAAAACTGCCTTTTTTCCCCAGTCTCTCTCTCCCTCCCTCCCCCTCCCCTTCCCCTTTTTTTCCTTCATGTGGTTTTAAAGCATTGCGACAAGGCATAGCTTTACCTAGATACTTCATTCCCAGCCTGTATTTCTATACGCATCAAGTATCCATTGTGCATACGTATCCCGCCGTATTGAGAGGTGGATACATACGTGCAGATAGATTGTCTCTCCGTCAGCCTGGGTGGTTGAACAAGATGTGTGTTGCCTGGTCTTGCCACTTGCAGAAGCAGCTTTCGTCTAGATCTGTATGAAGTCAGCGAAGGGTCCTAACCAAAACCTGGAGGGAGTTAGGACAGTTGGAGCCCCGCTAGAGCAGGAGCCACAGAGGCCTCAGCCATTTCCCTTGCCCTCTTATAAATTTTGATTTTAGTGCCTTCCCTATTCATCCTTGGATGAGTGATTGACCTCCCATAAGCTTCTTCACCTTCCTGCCGCTTCCTAAAGCTCGCTCTTTTCTTGAGCCATGTGATAACTTCTCCATTTTCCTTTGTTTGTATCCTTCACTGGGTTTTCCACTTTCTGGCATGCCCGTGCAGGTTTTTTTTCTGCTTTTTCTTCTGTCTGGTCTTCCAGAGTCTCCATGCACCAACACGGCTTTTACTTGAGTGGGTGGCCTGTTTCCCTACCTGTCTCTCACTTCATCCGCCATTACTGGCATGGAGCACCACTGCAACATTTTGGGGTATTTCTAGAAATTTAAAATGTGAATAACCTGACAGGGTTGCAAAACGGGGTCCTAGAAATCCATCATCAGTGCCAAAGCCTTTTTCTTGAGCTCAGCAGCTGGTGCGTGTTGAGCGTTCACTTGCTGGTGTAGATACGGCCTTGGCGTCTCTCTGGCGCTCTCTTTCCACTTCTGTGTGACAGACAGCTCTCTGCTTTCTTAACATCAGTATGCCTCCGCTATGATCAAATTAGTTCAAAAAGCGGGCCTGAAGGCTTTGTTGGTTGCTATTTCCAGTAAAGGAGGGCGAGTTCAGCTCTGTCTCTTTTGAACCCTTTTTTTTTTCTTTTTTAAGTATTGAACCGAGCAACGTTTGACAGTGCTTTCGTGTTTCCTACCTGTGTGCCAGACATCTGTACTCTTAGCAAAACCGTATGTACATAATCGGACACTAAGAGAATAAGAGAGCTTTCCTTGCACACGTGTGAACACACCCACACACGCTAGCGCTGCAGTGTTCCCACGGTTCAAGTCCCAGCAGCACTTCTATGAAGTAGCTGGAAGCTAGAAGCAGCATTCTGGGTACTGACACACAAATGAGCACATAAGGCCTCCCACTTTATTTCACAATGCCTACCAACCCAGCGCTGCCACAACATGCAGCTTTCTCAGCTGGAGTGAGGTTTAACCAGGTCAAGTGTGCAGCCAAATCAAAGAACAAAAATTGCTGAAAGTGAAATAGTGCAGTGCTGCCTGAGTTGTAGGGTAGCTGTGTGGACTTTTAGGTGCTGCCCTGTGCTGTGCTGCACTTCACGGCCACCTGAAATGCTGCAGTAGTAGAGCTAGAATGTGTATCTTTCTGTATGCTAAAGCCCTGCCTCTTGGCAGTAGCAGTCATCTTTATTTGTTAATAGCATATAGCCTATGGTAGGTGTAAGCAGAGAGACTCTGATTTTATTCACAGGCAGTGGTGTTCAGACCACTGGATGGATTTATTCTTTTTGGTACAAACTGACTTGATAAATACTCCTGGAAAATTTTACCTAAGAACCGAGGGTTCAGTTGTTTTTCCATAGAGCAGCAAAGTCATTTGTTCTCTTACCTGATGTTCAAGAACTATATTCGAGATTCTCCAGTAAAAATTTTGAAGTCCCTAAACCAAAAATGTTGAAGTCTTGAGGCAGTTGTTTAGTTCAGAATCCTTTTACAGCTTAAAAGTTGAACTTCAAAAATGATACCACCTTAAACAAAATTCTGTGTACCTGAGGAGATGTCAGTATTTAAGCAGACATCAGCATTTTTTTCCCCAAGCGTGCAAACAGTTTTACAGGTGATGTAGATCGAGAACAAAGAAGCAGGTACGTGCATGTGTGTTAGACAAAGAATACGCTGCAAATAATGATCTAATGATGTTGAGTCAACTATGGCGCTCTCTTGCCCCAGAATAGTTCCTAAGTTCCTGAATTCAGTCCTCTTGAATTAGGGAGGGAATTACATGCAATCTCTTCTTTTGAAAGTCGCTGCCTGAAATATTTAAACATCTGCCTCTCCCTTCATTGTCTGGGCTGTCTCACTTGCCTCTCCATTTCTGTGGTTTCGGGCTTGGGCGTATGTTCTGCCCAAACAGTAGCACGCTTTGAAGATGCGTGTAAACACAGTTTATATTTTGGATGTGTTCGGAGCCTAACACCTGGTTTCTCTGCCAGGATGTGAACGTGGTTATCGCTAGCTTGAGCGGACTGACCGATGAGGGGGCGTTGTCACTTGCTGAGAGGCGCGTTTAGATCGGTGTTGTAAAAGCCTCTGGAGGCGTCTGTATGAGGCTGCTCAGAGCGTGTCTAGACAACGCAGCGGTTAAAACTCTGGCAGCCACTTGTACCTTATCTGCACCTTCCTTCATTCTCAACGCTGCTACAGCGGGGGGCACGTTGGGGCTACGTCTAGGTGGCAGAGCCCAAGCAAGAGTTGGGTATCTAAAGAGGTGCATTGTCCATTCTGAGTGAAAACTCGTGTTATTTTTGTCTGCTAGCAAAGTCACTGTGCCAAAGTTAAGGGGTTTGAATGCTACTGAACACGGTAAGGAGTGGGCTGGCTCTCTATTACTGGTGATAACTGATGATTGGAACTCACATTGCTGGCTTAGCTGGCCAAACTACTTTGCCATCTCACAAAGATACGCGTCTCAATGTGCGCAGTGCTTAGACACGGAAAATTTTTTAATTCTCACTTTTGTTTGTTTGTTTTTACAAGCAAACTTTGAACTTGACTCTGTAACTCTTGTTTAAAGGGAAGTGCCACGTTATGCAGTTTTAGCAGTTACGCTAAATCCAACAAGGGGGTTCTTGGAAAGAAATTAGAACTTGAGCAATAGTAACTTAGACTGAATTGTAGAGAAACTGTTGATTGAATGCTGTCAATTACTAGTCCAATCTGTTTTAGCTGAGTGGCTGTACAGCACTTAATTCAAATCGATCTTCGCATACAGGAAGCATTACTTTAACATGTAGTAATATAGCATGTTTTTGTTTTAAATTTGTCAATTACAGTATGTGTGTTAATGATACATTTTATTAGATAGTATCTAATTTGTTTGCATATGTTTCCTGAATCTGGGAAATACACATTAATAAAACTGCACTGCTTTTTTTTTAATGCTCTTCCACTCTCAGTCTCTAATACAGTCAGTATGTGTTCTTGGAAAATAATTACAGAGAAGCAAGTTTTCTCTGAAAAGATGCACTCTGGTTCCTTACCTTCCTCGTTTACACCTTGTGTAGTGTGGTATGTCTTTCACGTATCATTGTCAGTGTAGAGATTCAAACTCAGATTATTACCAAAATCACCTGTTCCCATATCTTCTGGAACATAGGAGGTTAATTGGAAGGTTTGGGGCTTTGGGGCTAGTTCTGCAGTTCGCACTCAAGCAATCAGCCGGCGGAGTAATTGGAACCAGTTCACCCACAAACCACAGAAGACTTGTATATGTATCAGGCTTCTTCCTGTGCGTTGACTGGCAGAACTTGCAGTCATAGAATAGAGGGACAGATTCTGAACCAGAATGTACCAGTGTTGAGACAAAGCAGCTTCACTAAGTTTGTGGCCTCACCTGGCATTTACCAGACTCTGCTAAAACTGAGAGCAGAACCTGTAGTTCTGCTACTGCAGTATTTTTATTTTGCTCATTAACGAGGTTTTGGCTTCATAGGTGTTTGAAGGTCCTGACGGACCTTCCTGAATGGGGCAACAGTTTCTGCAACTGGGAGCTGGCTTCCGACTGAAAGGATTTTGTCTGCTGGTCGCTACGTGCAAGATAGGGTTTTAAGGTTGTGGTAGATACCTAACAGGGTGGATTTTTTTGTTCTTGTATTCAGGATTTGTCAATTTATTCTATTTTTTTTTTTACTGATGAGGAAATATGTCTAAAGCTGGGATAAGGGCCAGCCTTTTTTTCTGATGCAAATTCAAGGGCCATAAACTTGGCCTCAAAATTGAATCAGGTGCAGGTGCAGTAATTTTGAGTGCGCCTATTTTGTTGGTATTGGGCAAGCCTGCTGGCTGATAGCTCAGTGCAGAAGGGCCAATCTCTAATTATTTTGCTTTGATTTTGGTTGGATGAGGTAACAAAAACACTGATAAAAATTCAAGCTCTGACCCTGTCAGTGTTTCGTGGACAGAGCTCTTCTGGAAGCCTATGGGAATTCCCATGTGTGGAGCGCTTATCATTGTCTCCATCTATGGTTTGGTTGCTATCACATAAAATTGGGCTTCTCCAAGCAGTGGATGCATATTAAAACAGCCTGATAAGCTGCATAGTCATATGTTTTGTTAAATGAGACAGGTCCTGCCACCCTTACTCATGTTAAGTAGTCTTTGCTTGTTTTAACAGTCTTAAAAAGTCAGGGGAAAACATGCGTGAGGCTAGAGATCCTGTGTATATGTAAAAATTGCAGCATCATTCTGTATACTGGAGATTAACAACGGAGGAGCTAATCAATAACTTGGTTTCTGGCTTTGTTGTTTATTGATTTATGTACAGTTACCTTTGCACATGCTTTGTAGAAAATGTGACTTGTATGTTTGGTTTTCTGTTGTGTTTTTTGGGTTTTTTTTCGTTTTGATTTTTTTGGTTTTTTTTAATCAAAGCTGTTTCTGTTTTGGTGCGAGAATCGGTTGCACTGGAAGCACAAGAATTGCCTGTGCTGTAAGGATTAAAAGACAGCAGCAGCATTAACAAATTAAGATACCGCCTAGTGCTTGTCTTTTCCTACAGAAGATGTCAGTGATATATTCAGAAGACATGTACCCCTGTGCTTTGTTCTTCATCCTCTGTTCAGTCAATGGTATCATTTTATAGAATAAGGTCATTGACTTGGATTGCTTCTTGGTTTCTCAACCCTTTTCACCAGCCAGTTTGTGTAATGTCTGTCTGAAACATTGAGTAAGGGCATTGAAATAGCAGACAGGATATCAAGTGTTAGGAAGTCTGGGTTAAGTATAACAGACAGTTCTGGCTGGTGAAAGGGGAGCAGCCCCTTGAGCTTGGTTACAGATCAGTCTCTGTGGAAACAGCAGACTCGGGTCTCTGCGTCCCTGTTACAGCTTTTCCCCTCTGTTCCCTCCACACCCATATAATTAATTGTGTGTGGGTGCACCTCTTTTCTAGAGATGTGTCTTCCTTGTTTCTTAGTGGCACAGAATTGTATGTAATAATGTCTCTTTCTAAGGATTACATAAGTTGAAGATGATTTCTCCACTGGGAGAATTATGCAAGTTTAAACTGAAATGTATTTAGAAAGCTTTTATGTCTGCGTTTTCTGACTCGCAATGCAGAGGGTGATTTATTTGCATCCCTAATTGGACAACATCTGTTAGGGTTGTCCCTGGAAGAAAACCCATTTCGCATCTCTTCACTGTCATCCTGCATTTTTATGAAGTCCCCTACCCCCTCCGCTTCCTACATGACCTGAGTTACAGGCTCTGATTCCTCGTGCCCAAGTAGAATCAGCCAGGCGTTCGAGCTGGATGCTCTTCTGGGGAGGGGTCTGCAGAATTTTTCATGCATATCTGCATTAGTGTTATGTGCCAGTGGCACTCTTGAAAGCAGCGATAATACCACCTGCTTTCTTTCAATCTTTAGATTTTCTCCTTTTATAAGAAGTTGTTGCCTTTACTACCATTAAACAGAAAGATTATGACAGTGAGGCTTCCCAATTCTGTCAGCGAAGAGTCTGAAATATTTCTGTAATGCTGCTCTTAGTAATCATCGACCGTTTAGTAAAAACTTTCCTGCTGCTTTTCAGCAAAATTAAGCTGGTTTGTGTCACTTAACACAGGAGAAGAAAGCCACTGCAGCCAAGTGCGGTTATTGAAGAGGCCAAAGTCTTGCTTAAATGTGAACTTCTGCGGGAGGCTGTTTGTGTGACCGTATCCTGCAGTCCGAAATCTGGCAGCTGACCTATGCGCACAACTCTTCGATTTCAGCGGGGGAGCTGCACGGATCTAAAGAGCTGTCCGTGCAGTTCAGATGGCAGAAGCGGGATCATGAGAGTAATTTTATTTCTATTACTATGTGGTACGAGAGTGCTGCCTATCTGGGACTGCATACAGAATGCTTGTAGGTGCTGTTTTCAGGTTCAAGCTAACAAAATTAATTCTGCTGAGTATTAAAAAACACAGGTCGTGCGGGGATCCTGCTGCTTGCTAAAACGGAGACTGTAGTAGTAGAAGCAGTGAATTACTTTAAATAATTGAAAAACCTTCTGTAAGTATTACATTTCTGTAGGTCCTATATTTTTTGACAAGTGTCTTTAGAAAAAGTAAACCCCAAATCCTCTAGATTATTCAGGTTTACGTATTTATAGCAGTAAAATAAGTTTTACAGCTTTTATACAGAGTAATGGGGTAGAAAGGCAGAAAATAGACATTAAGGCTACAGCGTGGCCTGATTTCAGTAACCTTTGTTGATGTAATGGATTTCAGATTTACACTTTTGTTATTAAGAATTTCTCATGAAATTATGTTAAGCATGCTTTTCTAAGGTACTGTCATTCCACAGTTGAAAAACTTATCTGACTTGAAAGATAATGGAGTGTCATTCAAGGGGGGGAAGAAAAAAAAAAGAAAAAAAAAAAAAAAGAAAAAAAAGAATTTGCCATTCTTAACTCCCCACTAGCAGTTTCAGTTTATTCAGTGGGTGTGAATTATCTCACCCATGCTGGTAAGATTGAGAAATATTCCTTTGAAATAGATGTATTGAGAGTGGTGTAGAGCTGCTGTGAGAAGTAAATCATATTTGGAAGAGTACAGACTGCGGCGTTAGGTCCATTATTGATATATCTTTGTTCCCGTTCATTCACTTACAAGAAACATGCTATGCAACGAGTCCTTGCACTAATATATCCAAAGATGTAGTTTTGTTTGGCTTTTTGCCTCTTTCTTTTTTGACACAACAGCGTAGTTTTTTGAAAACCTAGTGAAGCCAAATAATCTTTGGACCATATTCAGCAGCAGATAGGGATATAAGTGGTGAAGTGGTGTAAAGTGCTCTAGTGTACTGTTGGTGGATATGCAGAACTACTGTGCGAAGGCCTTGGCCCTCACAGCACAGCAAATTAGGAGTTCCTTTTCTAAAAATGTAATTTCTAGAAACGTATTTATGTGAAAATATTTTTTTTATAATGGATTCAGAGATCCTTCTATATAGCCATGTTGATTCTAGAGCAAAGATTGTGTAATATTACTAAATTCTGAAGGAAAAAAATTAGGTCATATTTTTATTATTATATAATTGTATACGTTAAACTATTATAGAATTTTATTGTATAAAATTGTGTGAATACAATGAAAAAGAAAAGTTAGTGATTGGGAGGGCAAAAGGGGTAGAGGGAGTTGGCAGTGCCGTAACTACTATTTGCTTGTATTTACCATATGACTTGCATCGTTATTTGTAGCATTAACTTACCCGTGTGTCTTTTAAAGTAAATTTGGTCTTTTTGCAGTTTTTTTAACAATTAACCTAGCCATGATGAGGCTTGAATGAATATCATCTGCACACCTGTTTAATATTAAAGATCAGGCATTCAGTGCTTTGTGGCTTTAGCTTGAAATTCAAGTTGCTTTGAGTCATCCCTTTCGTCTTTTGTTTGGGTGGAAAAAAGGAGTGGCAGTAAACGGCCTGCAGCTAAGAAATGAAAGAGTTGAATTAGGTTTTAGAAATGTTAGTCTTGGCATTTGGGACATTTGCATTTGTACAGATCGTCACGCTTCGCTTTATTTTGAGTTTAGCAGTTCAGTGCTCAGGATGAAAAATGTTACCTATCTTTTTCCCAGTTACACAACACACGCATGCTACGCGGGAGAGTAGGAAGGAAGGAGCTGGAGTATGAGCTGCGGTTCCACATTTCGACCAGATTACTAGTACTAGCGGCCTGTGGATTACTGCCCCACCTGTAGTTTCCATGCTGTCGTACACAATCTGACTCAGGTTTTTTTCTGACAGCAGCTTCTAATTCTATGAACCAGAGGACAGTCCAGTCCTTAAAAACCAAAATGAGTCACGAAGAACTGTTAAGAAAGAATTGCAGTGTTCTCTTTTGTTTCACTTGATTTTGGTTTAGTTTGTAAAGCTTCATCAGTTCAAGGGCAGCTATAGGAGAAGCTATACTAACACAAACGGAGGGGAAGTTAACAGCAGGAATATCTTCCCCCGGTGTCATTGCCGAGTATTGTTAAACAACCAGCACAACAACCGCAGCTTGCATTACCTTTCTGAATCGCTTTAGTGCGTAGAGTTACATCTGTGTATTTGTAGATGCGAGGATGAGGTTTAACTTCTACCGTTATAGAAAAGAGATAATACTTTAAATGGCTCTGTGGTCTAGACCTTGAGGGTCTTTAATCCGTTTATTTTGCCTGGTATGCAGTAAGAACAATCCACTGGACGTCAGTGTAGCTGTGCTGTCACGCAAACCGTGCCAGGAACTGATCCAAGGTAATGGAAGAAACAGGAGCTTCTTCGAAAAAGACCCTGAAGTGTAGTCATAATTGGACCTAATGCCTTGCTTTAATTCAGGGAAGGTCGCTGAGGCAACGTTTTGCTCTGTGGTTTGACTCCAGTGAAGTCAATGGGCTTGGTCCAAGTTTATCAAGATGTATCTTAGAGTGGAAATCGCCTGTCATAGCTTCTGAATGTAGCCAGTTTTTCCTCACTGGTTAGAATTTGAGGGTCAAATTCTGCTGAGAGTTTACAAGCGAAAATTTGAGTAATTCATTGCATTTCAGTGGAGGTTATCTTTTCAGGAACCTATTTCCATGTTTTTTACTCTCAGACATTTACATGCGAATTTGTAAGTTAGGTTTTGAAAAATTTATCAAATTTATCTTTTTAGTTATTAGACCGCCTTCCCTTTTGAACTTTTTTTACTCCCTCAGTCAACATCATTATCCCGTGTGAATCAGAATTAATGGCTATAGACAGTCGGGATGTCACAAAGCGAGCATTAGGTCTCAGGGAGGAGAAATATAGAGACACATGGATCCTGTTTCAAGCAAATTTCTTAACTAAGAAAAGGTTGCTTGATTTTTGTTTTCATTTTAAATACAGAAACAAATTTTGCTTTAGATTATAATTGCAAAGTAACAGTTGAGTTCCCCAGATTCACCCCACTAAATCTACCTCAATAGTCATGTGAAAAAAAAATCTTCAAACAGGCTTTCTGTAATTTCTGTTTTGGCAGGGGAGAACTGCAGTTCTGTGGGTTATATTAATGTAGGGCCAAAACGGAATTGCTACCCTGGAAAAACTTTTTAAACAGCAGCATGGCAGATCCATGTCCCGAAGTAGCAGTTT
>VZTL01052896.1:0-25513 GCA_013400535.1 Scopus umbretta | reverse complement strand
GCAACAAAGGGTGAAAGTAAGAATAAGACTTGAAGGAGACAAGGGTCACTTTTCCAGTATATGTGCCACAGCACAGCATTTAAGGATTCATTCCTGCTCATAACACATTTGAACAGGAGTAAAATAGATGGGGCCTGAAGAATTTTCCCAATACCTTGGAAATTTCAAAGTACAGTTATACTTCAACCCTTAACTGAGAAAATGTCTTCAATGATTTCAGAGAGAGATAAATCATTCCAAAGAAAGTGATGGAAAATGTCTACATTGTCAGCACTATGTTACTATAGCTCACAACAGATCTCTGATATTTTATTTTGCTTACTGAAAACTTACATGCACATATATGTTATCCTATACATACACTTTGAAACAAAGAGATAACAAGCATGTGTGCCATAAGCACATGGCACCAATGATTCAGAAATTAATTGCATTTATCATGTTTCATTTACCTTCACACTGTGCAATAACCCACACTTACAACCACCTATTAAGAAAACACCACCTAACTTCACAAGGAGAGAAACTGAACTTGGTTTAGTTTTCACGGAGCCTCGAATATAAGGCTAAGAATTTCCTTTATTTCAGGGGAAAAGTAGTCACTGGGTTTGTTTTAGGGTATTTCAAAAGTATCAAAAGACAGTTCAATATTATTGCTAATTTTGCCTGAGGTTAATTCTTCATGGAGAATAAAATAAAAAAAGTCAATATAAGCATTTTCAAATTGTGCATTTCTAAAATTTGTTTTCTCCACCTCTTTATATAAAACCATACATCTTATAGTGACATAAAACCTTTTACTAGGCCTTATTGACAAAGATCTCCCTTTCTGATTTTACTAGAGTTAAAATTGGCTTTATTGAGCTTTTATGTGGAAAACAATCCTGCCAAGTTCATTGTCATGAAACCTTTATATTTTGAAACAGCACACTGTAATAATGCATAATGTATGAATATATTAAAATACGTTATGCACTGACAAGCAAATCCATCTATACAAAATGAATGGGGACAATTAAGTAGTGAAAAATACTGAAGAAAAGGAACTTAATTTTTAAGTACCAACTTTATATATAGGTTAATTTGCAGGGAAATATAACATTATGGCTATGTGATTTTATTTCACTGGAAACTAAAATAAATCATTGTCTTTGTTTAAGTGAACATTTCAAACATATACACTTTTTAAAAAGTAGTTTGAGGAGATATGAATAGTATTTTCCAAAACTAATTCCATAGAAATTTCTGGCTTACTGAGTAGCAGCTTTGGTAATCTTAACAGGAGCCTTAGGATTTAGATCAATTGAAATAATTTAGTACCACTTACGTGTATAAACATGTATGATTGTGACCAAGTTTGTGACAGAAACACTGAAATGTTTTCTATTCAGATTTACTGCTGTATCTGGAAGGTGGTGGGCATTTTTTTGCTCTTGTTCATGTGTGGTACTACATTTAATTAGATACCACATTCTGCCTGAACGATAGAGTGGATGATAAGTATTCTCGCCCAGACACACTTGCACCCGTTTTTTTCAGCTGAGTGGGACTGTTTACATGCATGCTTGCTATACAATACCATAGAGGTCTGAGACTATGCTCCTGTGATAAGGATATTCAGAGACACACATTTAAAATCCTTCTTGCTGCATTCCAGGCCAGGGCAAAGTAGGTAAGAGGAGGAAGGAACAAAACCCCTTCTGTCATTACCTCTGCGCTGTTCCTGCAGTACAACGGGAGAAAAGCAACCCATCAAGAGGTGAAATGGGCTAAAGAAAGTGGGAGCTGAGACATACCATTGGAATTCAGACATTTTTGGCTTTTCATTAAGACAAAGCACAGAATAATTTTGCTGTTTTAGATAGGAATATCCTATAATCCTGTAAGCACTTATGTTGTAGACACTGATTCTGAGAGCGTGGATGACGTTACTGCTAAATGTTTAGTCACTTATTCTTCCATTTTTCATGGAGATAAAATTATGGTTGCAGCAGCTGGAAATTTTAACTGGGGAATTCTGTGATTAAAACAAGAATTGAGGTTGTGGCTGGCTTGGAAATACAGTTTATAATTTCTTCTGGTACTTCAGCTGTCTCTATTCCATTCACTACTGCTCCTGTGTAATTGGGTACTTCTATATGCACTAATTAGCAAAAGAGCTCACTGCTGTCGCCAGCCCAAGCACGCAGTGTTGCAGGCATGCCTAGCGAGTGGAAGAGATGTTAGCCTGCTTGTTAGTTCACCAGGGCAGCCTGAGCATCACTAGTGCAATGCTCCAATGTTTGATTATATCCAAAAGCAAGTGTGTGTATGTACGCATGGCAACAATGTCTCATACTTCAGCATACAGCTACTTTTCAGCCTTCATTAAAAAATAAAAATAGTAAAAAAAAAAAACAAAAACAAAACCTAAACATTTCTTTTTCTCCATTTCATTTGCAGTTAATTAAATGTAGATAATATCCAGTCCTGGCAGGTAGAACAGGTACACCTAGCGTTGTACTTTGTCAGGTATTCCAGATTTTATTTGAGATGAGTTCCTCCACAGAGGCAAAATGACACAAATTAACTATTTTATTTGAAATTTTATTTGACCTCTTTGCTAATTAGTGCATATGAAAATGTCAGTTTACCCAGGGGCAGCAGTAACCCAACTAACAGTTGCTGAATTACCAGAAAATGTTACTGTTTTTTTTTATTCTGATATTTTGTTTGCAATAATTTGTGTTTCAGTATATTTTTTACCACATTCTTTCCTCATGAATTCATAAAGAATTGCTTGCCATACTTGTTCCATCAATAGTTCATTAAGAAGGTTATTCAAACTAATGTGTCAATTACTGTGATCATAAGGGATCCTGGGGGGTCACTGAGAACAGGAAGATTTCTTTTATGCAGGCATACCCTGCTGTCCCCTGAACATTTGTTCTGGAGTTTGACAGTAATCTCGCAGATAGTGAAGCAATTTAGTGAAGTACATAACAGAGAGATGATAGAGGCAGGGCCTTAAAAATATATGCAATTTAAACGCCTAGAAAAAAATATGTTGTACTGTAAGATCTCTCTCATTTGTATCATAATAACATTCCTCAAAAAAGTGAGACTTCTGCAACATAATAAATACTAGAGGGCTGCTGCTGCACAGCCACAGGCAATATGTTCCATTCCTTTCTACTAGCATCAGCGTATACAGTAAATAACATCATTGAAAGATTAAAAATATTGCACTATAGCCTATTGTATCTGTTTTTGTAACAGTTATTTTAGCATAAATATTACATTCAGAAAGTTTCATGCAATAGGGTGAAAAATGGAAAATGCTGTGATAGCAGTGACTATTGGAGCAGATTTTTAATGGGTAATGATGAAACTCTACAATGACAGGCGAGCAGCTATAGTGCTACTGTAATACTTTTGGTCAAGGCTTATGAGTGATGCCAATAATAGCCAATCCTCACCTCAGGACAGAGAAATGTAGTAAGTGTGACCTGGAAAAGTCATTTTCAGTTATTTGCTATGAAAGATGGAGAGAGATGCTACTGAAAATAAAATATTAGTTCAACATTATTAACATTTTATGGCATAGCACACACCTCAGAGATACATGGCTTTTTTAAATGTTCTCACATACATTCATTCATTTTCTTAAGTTGCACAGCAATTCTTTGTTGTTGATTCCTTCCTCACACCATTAATATTGATGCTGTTCAATTATTTGGGTCATATTTAATTTTATCCTCACACATGAATACTAGACATTTTACTATGAACTTCAAAGTCCAATTAAAAAAAAAATAATCACATGGACAAAACTAATTTGTCTGCCTATACCTCTACACTCCTAAATTAGGTACTGTATTGCTTCATCTCCTGTTTGTTACTTGCCCAATAGCAAACATTTTCTCCACAACTAGGCATTGAATTCTGTAATTTTGAAAAATGTGATTTTCATTGTCATTAGAAAATAATAAATAACAGTTGGGATAGTCAGGGGATGCATTATTCAAAATTTACATCAGAAAATAGATTTATAAAATTTACACAATTGTTATTCTAAATTTTTTCTTGATTAAATACTCTAATTAAAACCTTAACTACCTCTGAAGAAATATAACATTTACTAATTGATTTAGTTTTCCCTCTGTTTTGACACCCATTAGCTCAGAGATGGCACACCACTACTATTTTGCAGGAGATGTTTCAGAAAGTGGAAGAATACACAACCACTGTAACAGCAGACCAAGACGATTAGAGCAGAGCACACACTTGAATAACTGGTGGGCCAGAAATAATATACTAACACCAGCTCCACCAATGGTAAAAAAAGAAGCAAAGAACAACAGAGAGAAAATGATTAAAATCACTACATGATTAACCCTTGGATTTTTAATACAGGTGACAGCTATGTATCTGTTATGGAATACACAGATAGACTGTTAGGGATAAATGAAATGGCTAACAGCCCTGCCACAGTAGATTTTAGTAAACCTCCCAAATACAAACTTTTTACTTAAAGTAAGACTGTGACAAGTACTGTCAAGAAATGGCAACAGAACATTAATTCCCCCCATGATGTAGCTTCACACCATCCTGACACAAATGTATGTATATTTATTATCTTACACACAGCTCGAAAATGAAATTGTCCTCAATGAAGAGTAATCTTACATCGGGCTCTACGTCAAACTGCCAACAGATTTAAAAACAAGAAGGGAAAGAGTTTGTGATATCTATTCTGAGTCCTTACGTAACAAGAATTCACCTAGCAGCTCTTGCATCAAGTGTGAATTCATAGTTAAAATAAAGCAAATATTTTAAAGCCTGATTGCGACTAAAACAGAAAAATTTCAAGCAATGAAGGATCTATCATACTCTTGCACGATATTTACAAATGGCTAATTACCTTCACTAAAAATAACTTGTAAATTTGTAACACTATTTGACATAAAACCGATCTGGTCTTAATTGATTGTTTCCTGTCATTGGAAGTTGAATGAGACTAACTTCTTAGCAAGAGAAGAAACCCTCTCTACCCATAGAAAGAACAAACAAGGAAATGTTCTGCTAAAACCCGAAATGCTTCCAAAACATTTGTGGCAAGTAAGGTGATGTACAGCGAGGCTCCGCAGCTTCTGTCTCAGCAGTGTGTTTAACTAGAGCGACCAGGGAAAGCAAGAGTTTGTTCACTAAAACAAAGGCAGGCTAGGCTACTCTGAATCTGTCTCTGATGCTTCAGATGGAGTTCCTTTATCCAGTATATGAGAAGGGGGATATTCCTGCGCTACAGTAACAGAAGCAAGAATGGGAACTGACAAAACCTTGCTGACCCCCCATCACATGCAGGACCCAAAAAGAAACAGTAAATCCTTATCGATCTTCTCCAAAAGCTTTCCAGCTTTGTAACAAAGGTGGGGGTGAATGATCTTGAGAATGGTGAGAATCCACATTCACAAGGCAATTTTTTTTTTTCCCCTCATAGAACAAAGAAGGAGGAGATGCTATTCCTTTTCTTCCTTAAAACTGTGCAGTTTCATATTAATAAGGATAAGGCAGTGTTTTTACAGTATTTCCTTCCCTGCAGAGAAGGGGTTTGATAGGAGCCATATGATTTCTCTGTGTAACGGTAAACAACCTAAGTAGAAGATACTCTAAATATTTATTTATTTTTTTAGTTCAGGAGTCGAATTACTTAATTGAGATTTTTTAATATGCCTAATTAAACTTTAAGTTTCATGTAAGGTTCTCTCTTTTTTCCTCCTATTTTATTCTCTAACTTTCATGAGATATGTAAGTACACCTCATTATTTCGAATTTTTGTTATGTTAACTTTTTTCAGTTAACACTTTTCCAAAGATCATTACTGACCTCATGGAAGTGATCGAGTTTATCAAGATCTCAACAAAAACTCTTTTACATAGTATGAAAATCTATCAATACAGAAAACAGAAGGGACTGTAAAGATAAGAGAGGCAGTCCAAAGATTACAGTTTCTACATTTCAAAGTAAAGGCCTGAGGGCTAAAACATCTAAACATGCTAAAAATGGGGAACATATGGGGGGAAAAAACCACCAAGTCAGCCTTGCAGCAGGTAAGAATGCTTAAAGAAAAACACGGAAAGGACAGTTACATGGCCAATAAAATCTGGTACAAAATTTCAAAAATAGTATTGCTCATTATGACTTTTTTGTTGTGGCTCAAGGAAACTGAATGCAAATATAGCTAGTAAATATCATAAGAGGTTGTGCTTGCGTTCTGTTAATCAAAAAAAGAACATGAGGTGATGAAGTATTACTAATCTTTAAACTACAAAGGAACTTCTTACGTACTCTGATGATTTAATTTTGATCAGCTGAAGGCCAGAAAAATGCTTTCTGTATCTAGATATGTACATATAATGAAAATAAGAACATTGTTGAAAATAAAGATGGAAAACTGAAACAAAGCACAACCATTTAACTTCATAAAGCTGATTCCTTACTTTCACTTACTAGATATTTCATGTAAGCAATACGAAAAAACTATTGCCTGTATGCAGATGTAGATGCTTCCTTCTAGCAAATATTCTATTCTATTCTGTCTCTGGGTAAAAAGAGGAAAGAAGAAATGCTAAGTGAACAAAAGCTTTAAATAGTTCAGAACTTGTAGTAGATTCAGAAAAGCCTCACAAAGTCAACATGCTTATCTGGAGCTTAGCTGAAGTGTATGAGCTACTAGTGTCTGAAAATGCGGGCAGGAGCTCTCATGAGGTCTCTCAGATGTTGGTGCTGCTCGTGCCATCTGGAAACACTGCAGGCTTAAGTCATTGCTGCTTTGCACCCTGTGTAACCACTTATCCCTGCAAAGACTGAAAGCAAAGAAGGTGCAAAATGCTGGAGGATTACAGAATTTCATCACCTTCTTTCACACACAAGCGCAGAAATAGATAATGAAATGTTCAGAGCTGCTCAGTCTGGTTCTCATCCTAACAGCTTTACTGATGTCTAGAAAACACCTGCCTTCCTCTAGGGCAATATAGCTACTGAAGGCAGCAGATGAACTGCCTTAGACAACTTTCTTGGTTTAAGTCCAAAATATATAGGACTAGTGAGTCCTTTGGGATCTTAATTTCTCCCAGCCAAAGACTGTGCAGCTAATAGGTCCTCTGCCTGGAAAATTATGATCTGATAATCTCATAATCGTAAATTATCTACCATTTTGATGTTGTCCAAAGGTAGGTCAGAGTTTGCACACAGAGGATGTAGTCCCTGACTGTCATGAGTCCACCAGCTGTCAAGTCTCTAGTCATGGCATCATGCAAGCTGACTATATCAATCAGTTACTGTAGTAGCTGTCTTTGGGCCAGGCTTGACAGAAGGTTAAGAGGACTTAATCAATTACCATGTGTCAGCTGACTTGCAATAAGTCTCTGTATGTCTGAATCAGAGAATCACAGACTGGTTGGGGTTGGACAGGACCTCTGGAAGTCATCTAGTCCAGCCCCCCTGCTCAGTTAGGGCCACCTAGAGCCAGTTGCCCGGGACCGTGTCCAGAAGGCTTTCGAATAGCTCCAAGGAGGGAGGCTTTACAACCGGCCTAGACAACTTGTGTCAGTGCTCAGTTACCCTCGCAGTAAAAGTGTTTTCTGAAGTTCAGAGGGAACCTCCTGTGTTTCACAGTTTGTGCCCATTGGCTCTGGTCCTGTCAGTTAAAGAGGTCATATGTGATAGTCCACAGTGAACCAAGCAGATGGAAGCTAATTCACGTCCTTCTTTCTAGTGTCCAATTGAATTATGCAGCACAAGACAGTCCCTGGCAAAACCTTTGGTTTGTTTCAGGGAAAGAAAGGTGAAAGTCTTGCAGTTCACACTGAACCACGCTCAGCACTGTCAGCCACTCTTGGATGCAGGGTTTGGCACTGGACATGTCTTTAATTCCAAAGATGTGGAATATTACCTTCAGTCAACAAGACAAGCATTTTTCTTCCAGAATTGTCTACAAACCCACAAATCTCAGCAGCAAGTACCACACAAATCTTTAAAATTGGGCAGTGGGTAGGACTTGCTACTTTTAATTCTTTTCTAACATTTGGTGAGGTCCTGTTCTTTAAATTGTTTCTACGGCTACCTGATTTCCTACCCCACTATTACCAGCTGTTATTTTTGTTGTTGTTGTTTTCATTATTTAATTGTTTCATCTTCCCTGAATGGTAGGACATAATAACCATGTCACAGTGATTCAGCACTAACTCCAGGCACCAGCCCCAGTGCTGTCATGGCTATGTCACAGCAGGCAGCCGCCAGCTCCTAGAACCATGCCTGGTGATATCATGGCTGTGTCACAGCAGACAGAACATTGGTGGTGACCATGTCAGAGGGCAGTTGTTGGTGACGTGGGTGACCCAGGACAGATTTAAAAAGGGCTGCACCAGACCAGGCTGGCAGACAAGTAGCCAGGTGAACAAGGGCTGAGAGGAAGAGGAGAGGGCAGGGGACAGACAGGCAGGGGTTGCCCATGGCAGTGAAAGGTGGCTGCTCCTCCTTTGTTGCTTTTCCTGTCTATTAGAGCCAGACACCTGGATAAGGATGTGAACAGACCATGGGACATTCCTGTCCTCTCCCTCCTCCGACACTCAGCCAAAGAGCTGTCAATGCATGACAGCTCAGATAAGATTGCCCCAACAGGCAGTTGGACTAGACGATTATTGTAGGTCCCTTCCAACTGAAATATACTATTGTATTTTATTAGTTCTGTTTTAATAATAAAGCTGAGCTATACACATTATGTTCAGTTTTAGATCAGACAGGGTAGAAAACTCTCATCATAAATCCAGAAAATATACGAAAAAATACTAGTCCAGAATATCTGCAGGGGTGGATTCTTTAAGATGTGATATTGAAATTAATCCAAGAACAGACTGGAGATTGTTCTTCAGCATTACAACTTGATTCTGTAGCTGAACTCCAGCAGACACTTAAAAATTCAGAATTAAGATCTCACGTGTCATTCCTGAAGGATTCACATGCTATCAAAATTTCATGTTGAAATGTCATTTTCATTCATGCTCTTGTTTAGTGGAATTGAATTTTGCACTTCTGTCCTTAAGGAAATAAAACACTGAAGAAGAATAGAAGAGTATACAAATGCCAACAGAATAAAAATATGTTTTTTTCACATTAAATGAAAACCAAACAGCATATAGGAATGACCTAATATAGTACCCAAAATGATCACACTGACTTTCATCTGTACTTGTAGTATTCAGTTCAGTGCTTGGCAGCCTCATATTCTTCTCTTTACTGACCATCTATTAACATTACTAGTTTCGATGAGATATATAATACATTTAAAAATTCTGTTATACAAAATTAAAAAAAATATTAGAAAGTTATTACTGGTGTGTGTTTATTTTTCTTTTTAAATTACAAAATACATTGTTTTATAACCTAGGTAAGGAACCCAAACCCAGTAGTATCACCACTAGGAATGGAGTATGTACCACAAAATAAAGAGAGATGAAACTGATTGTCGAATTTTGACTTATTTCATGAAATTTCTAAGAATTATTTTGTTTTGTAATTCTGAGACATAATTAGATAAATAGAAGAACAATGTACATGTAAGTTAGTGTTAGTTCTGTCATATTAAATTACTATGTTAAAAGAGAAAAGTATTATAGGAGGGAGATCTGAAAAGCTCTTTAAGCACAATCTTCCTCAGCGAATGTTTTATCACTTCAGAATTAGAAGTCATTACTCCTTCTGGTCCAACGAGTCACACAACTGCTTCAGGAAAGGCAAAAGCATGAGCCTATAGTGTTTTACAGCCTGGAATTAAGGTACAACATTTTTCAGATGTCATACACCTCAGTCAAGTCTCTGAGAGAAAAAGAAAGATTTTTTTTTTTTTTTTTTTGCCTGTGCTTCTCACAATCCAAGTGAGGACTTTCCCAGGACATTCTGTAAGAAATGGACAGGTTATTTGCTTTAGAGACAACTGAGAGATGAAAACTCAAAGTGAAGATGGAAATTATCTTCCAACCTAAAATAGATGCCTCTGCAACTTTTTCATCAGCAAAACTTTTGTCTAAACGAGATATGATTTTTTCACTCCATTCATTCCATTTCTGCTCTTTGATTTCCTGATTTTTTTCAGCGTACTCTTAAGAAAATGACTTCCATTTGTAGGCACTTGATTATTCTTTAGAGGTTGGACAAGAAACCTGGGCAATTCACCAGGGCAGGGGAGGCAGCGTCAAGAGAGGGAACGACAGCTAAGAGCAAGTGGTCGGTGCCCACCGATGCAGGCTACGCGCGCAGCGCCTGCCCCTGGACGCAGGCGTGGTGCCCCCAGCTACCACCCTGCAGTGGGCATCGGGACAGCTAGCGCCATGGGGGCTGAGCTTACCCGTTTTGTGAATTTAGCCCTGGAAACCTGATCTAGTAAATCAAAGAATAGTTCTTCTGCTAACTCCGGTGGAGTCAGTTCAGAAACTAGGTTCACACATGCTCTCGTTTCCATCCGAAGAGTTCATTTTGCAGACTTCAGCCAACCAATGCACCAAGTCAGTGGGAAAACTAATTTTAAGGGAGAACTTGAACAGATAAAGACCCCCAGTAAAAAAAGTAATTGATAGAAGTTATTTAGACATTATAAAACAAAAGAGGAAATGTTTGCAAACCCAGTATCCTAATTGTATTTCTTTTAGCGTGTGTCCCTCAAGATATAAAAACAATAGTATAAAATTGAGGAGGATAAAAATATTAGAATATGGTAGCTCTCTTCTGACTAACTGTATATAGTACTAGTTCTAAAATGTTACAATACACAAGCGAAAGTTGTTTCCTTTAATACCATGTGGGAAAAATAGAAACAGCAAGAAGAGTAAAACTGGTCAGTTCCATGATTTTTAAATTTTGTTTTAAGTCAGTCCAAAGCTGAACATGAAAAGCTGAGCACTGCTTTCCATTAACTTTAATGGGAATTTCACCCAGTCATTTATCACAGGATTTTAACTGATGCCAAGGTTATTTCTAAAAACAAAGCAGTGCAGTACGTAATTCTCTAAGCGTTTACGACATATGCATAGAGAAATCAACAATGCAGTTCTGTAAATTCTTCTGAAGGCATTGCAGCTTGCCTGTTTTGTACTATTTGCAGACATTGTCCTTCAAAGGAAAACAAAAATGTTTTCCATCAAATAAAACCAGTCTTTTCTAATAACAGGTTTTGTTGTTTGTTTTTTTTTTTTTTTTAAAAACATATTAGTGGTTAAATTATCATAACTTATGGAATTGTTCCAGATGAAAATCTCTGCTTAAGGAAAATGGGACTTTCCACATATTTTCTAAACATGAGTTTCACAGAAAAACAATGAGGTTGCTACATATTAATTAAAAAATGGGCACACTTACTTCAAAATCCTGCAAAACTCAGGGGTCCTAAAACCATATGCTATTAAATAAAATTCATGAGAAATCGATCAAACCAGAACATGCTGTCATAATAAGGTGCTCAAATGCAGTCTTATTCATTTGTAGTATCATAAAAGAAATCATTTGTCATTGTACCCAAATAGATGTTAGCATGTCTAAATGAATTACATCAACAGATGTTGTGGTTTAACCCCAGTTGGGAACTAAGCACCACACAGCCGCTCGCTCACCCTCCCCCTGCCCCAGTGGGATGGGGAGAGAATCAGGGAAAAAAAAATAAAACCCGTGGGTTGAGATAAAGGCAGCTTAATAGGACAGCAGAGAAAGAGAAAATAATAATAATAATAATAACAACAATGATAAAAGAATATACAGAACAAGTGATGCCCAATGCAACTGCCCCGAGCAGTGATCGCTGCCCCCCCAGCCAACTCCCCCCAGTTTCTATACTGAGCATGATGCCATATGGTATGGAATAGCCCTTGGGCCAGTTGGGGTCAGCTGTCCTGGCTGTGCCCCCTCCCAGCTCCTTGTGCCCCTGGCAGAGCATGGGAAGCTGAAAAGTCCTTGACTAGTGTCAGCACTACTGAGCAACAACTAAACCATCAGTGTGTTATCAGCATTGTTCTCATACTAAGTCCAAAACACAGCACTATGCCAGCTACTAGGAAGAAAATGAACTCTGAATTAAGCTGAAACCAAGACAACAGATTAAAATCAATTTAAGTTTCTAAGATTCTCTCAGAAGTTTTTGTTGCTTTATAATGCTGGTAAGCAGATATTCTGTGACTATTTAGATTCAATGCAAAAAAAAAGAAGAAAATATGTTTAAGTATATTTATTATTGTCAAAGCTTCTGTATTTTCCTTTTCCTNTATTAGAATATGGTAGCTCTCTTCTGACTAACTGTATATAGTACTAGTTCTAAAATGTTACAATACACAAGCGAAAGTTGTTTCCTTTAATACCATGTGGGAAAAATAGAAACAGCAAGAAGAGTAAAACTGGTCAGTTCCATGATTTTTAAATTTTGTTTTAAGTCAGTCCAAAGCTGAACATGAAAAGCTGAGCACTGCTTTCCATTAACTTTAATGGGAATTTCACCCAGTCATTTATCACAGGATTTTAACTGATGCCAAGGTTATTTCTAAAAACAAAGCAGTGCAGTACGTAATTCTCTAAGCGTTTACGGCATATGCATAGAGAAATCAACAATGCAGTTCTGTAAATTCTTCTGAAGGCATTGCAGCTTGCCTGTTTTGTACTATTTGCAGACATTGTCCTTCAAAGGAAAACAAAAATGTTTTCCATCAAATAAAACCAGTCTTTTCTAATAACAGGTTTTGTTGTTTGTTTTTTTTTTTTTTTTAAAAACATATTAGTGGTTAAATTATCATAACTTATGGAATTGTTCCAGATGAAAATCTCTGCTTAAGGAAAATGGGACTTTCCACATATTTTCTAAACATGAGTTTCACAGAAAAACAATGAGGTTGCTACATATTAATTAAAAAATGGGCACACTTACTTCAAAATCCTGCAAAACTCAGGGGTCCTAAAACCATATGCTATTAAATAAAATTCATGAGAAATCGATCAAACCAGAACATGCTGTCATAATAAGGTGCTCAAATGCAGTCTTATTCATTTGTAGTATCATAAAAGAAATCATTTGTCATTGTACCCAAATAGATGTTAGCATGTCTAAATGAATTACATCNATTTTCCTTTTCCTTCAAAAGACAAAATTCTGTCATATCGTGCATTGAAAGATTTTTACCCACAATTGAACAACAAAAAAATGTACAGGCAGAAATTGGTAAGTTTTATATATTTTCATCATACTAGTCATCCTGGATAATTGTGTCCTGAGAGTTTGCTACTCTTCTCTTGTTAATTGTTCATAGATTTGTTTTAGAAAATGTCTGTCACCTCTCCTGTATTGTCATACTGACTCCTGAAGCGGCACCAGCAGATTTGAGAATGCTCTTTTATTCCCCTTAACTTTTTAATCTTGATCTCTGGTATCTACACTTAAGGCCAAGAGCTGTATTCACAGAGGTGATGGGTTCTCTCAGGAATGAGATTGAAATTGTCGCATTCAGCAGAGGTTGCCAAATATACTAATGTTTGTTGTCTGACAGTCCCTATGATCTGAATCATTGACATGAAGTAAACAAATTGGAACAGGAGTAGATTAGACAAATAAAGAAATTAGCCTTACATCAGAAAAGAGGTCTTCACAGGGAAACGTGGTGTTTCTGATACCATAAGAGTAGGGAAAAAATTATATAGGTCTGTAATACATATGAATAAATTCTGGGGAAGAAAAATAAGGATACATCTGCAAATGCAGTCATTTTGTCAGACATAATTACATTTCTTTTTCTTTCACTTTCCATTAGACACAGCCAAGTTTAATATAATCACCAGTGGCACCAGGCCTAATTGTAACTGTTACGCTTACCTTATATTTTATCCACTAGCATGTGCTATTTTCTTGTTTCATACCACGATTGTGGCTTATCATGCACTGTGTCATCTGGAAAGTGGTTTTGAAGCATTTATTCTAAAGAAATTATTTCATTTTTAGGTAGTGCTTCCATTTTGTCAGCATTCTGTAACATGAGATAACTAGCTTTATGCAGGTCCCTACTTTCTATAGGGAGAAAGCAAAAGGTTGACTACCAGGTGACAATTCTACGACAGTTCTAACAAAAAGTTTCCATACATGAACTTCAGTAAATAATTTTCCTGATCCAGATAAGAAATAAAAAGCATGGAGGTACAAGACTGAGTAAATGCATAGTAATAACAGGAGAACTGTTATTTCTTATCCCAGAATACAGACTGCTTTGTGGCACACTTCCAGAAACAATGAAATCTGTGCTTTTAGGTAAACTGCAAAATCACAAGTTTCAGGAAGATTCAACTGTTGCCATTGGCAAGCTCAAAACCTCATATCTGTTCTAGCAGCACACATGAAAATTTAGTGCAACCACAAGTTTCTTTCACATTCCCATCCTTCTTCAGCACTTATTGGCTGTAAAAACTGTGCATCTAAATAATATCTTTTCGTATATAAATTTATTTTGATCGACAAAAACTCAAACAATAGTGCCCCACACTACTAGCAAATGTTTTTATTATAGTTTATTTTTAATATGCATTGTCTAATTACCTATTATGCCATCTCAGTGTGACAAATAATAGCTGCAACAGTAATTGTTTAAGATAATTTAATCTGCATACTTGTAACACAATCTAATTTGACCTCTAGGGCACTTACAAAACACAAAAAAACCCAATCTCAAGTCAAAACCACTGTCTTTTTTTTTAGCCATTATGAAAACTTTGAAATGATTTATAATGAAAAATTGCAACTTCCAAAAAATATATATATTTATCCATAATTCTAACACTTTCTCTATTTTTCACTGAATCTGTGCATTTAGGGGTAACCCTTTTTCTCTTAGGAACAAAAGAATCTCAAAGAAATACATTTGTTTCACTAAATTTTTGCAACTTCTCACGACAAAACAACCATTTACAGTTTATTAGAAACTCTTGTGGAGTTGTTATTGTATTTTTTTATATCCCAACACATGATTCTTCCATACAAATTAATCAGTCAGTGAAAGAAAACCAGGCCTGTTCTTCATTTTTAACTTCCCTGTCTACTTCACAACAGAATAAGCATGAGGCTTATTCTCATAACATAACATCTCATAACATAACATCTCATAACATAACATTCTTCATTTTTAACTTCCCTGTCTATTTCATAACAGAATAAGCACCTGAGGCTTGGGAGTTACAGATGGCTTGTCTGCACAGAAAGAAGCATGGTCTGGGCAGAGGTATTAGCAGCTAGTGTTTCCAAGCTTTAAATCTACATCTGCAATAAATGACAGTTTATTTTCAGCTATTTTTCAAAGAGCACTGTTTCACAAAACTTTATAAAAATGGTTAGGAGGGGGTTTAATGTGTTAGGCAGTGGCAGTGAGATATAGTTCAGTTCTTGCAATTAACAGAATGAAAACTAGACTGACCACAGCACTGCAATAGCCAAAATCGCCATCTGTATTTAACCACTGGTGTATGTTCCACACTTGCAAGGTAGCAGAGCCTCTGTCCACACCTGTAGCCTGTGATCTTTTCCCCATCTTGGACAAACTGGTCCTTAGTGTGTCCGGTTGTTCTCTGTTTATTCTTGAGACTGTCTCTACTTTCTTGACCTTACCCTTCATTAAACTGCATTTACTTTATTTTCTTTTGGACATTTCTGTGGACAATTATTTCAAGATGTTCTTTTTTTGTCACTTAATTGTTTTGAAGTTACACTAGAAACAACTTGGTAAAGCAGAATGCTGCATAACAATTGCCTAAATATATTAAAAAAATATTTTTGTTGTGAGGAACTAAGAACTCACAAAATAGGATATATACAGTGGACCTATTATCAAAAATACTGAGGAAAAAACTGCCATCTTTCCCTTCTTTCACCTAGACACCTGACCTATGAATTTACGAAGGAAATCCAAGCACTTCCCCGGCTCAAATTTCAAAGCACAAGAATAAAAACCTGCAAGTATGCTTCATTGCAAACCTAAATCCCCAAATACCTTGAACACTTATTTTCACATTTCACAAAAAACATTAAAATTGAAGAAAGCTTGTCATTACACATGCTGAACTTTGAGGTGCTTATCCACACCCAAGCTTTTAATTGTTTTCCAGTCAACACTTAACTCACAAAGCAACTGTATACACATACAGGATAAGAAGCAGAACAAAAGTTGGAGCTGCTATAAATAACTATTGATAACAGACGCACTAACAGACACAGTGATGAAAAAAGGAATAGTTTTAAAGGATTGAATTTGTTATGATTTCACACTACTGTACAATAGGGGATATTGTACGAAAGAAGACTTGTTTCATAGCACGCATGAACCGCTTGAAGTATATCAAACTATGTTACAAGATGCTTTCTAGAAGGGTAGACAAACAAATTAAAACTTTGCTTCTCCAGTGACAAGCTAACTCCATCCTGGCTCCTGAGTCTTCTGTGAAAGCTCCCTTACCAGTATCACCATTTCATGTATCCTGACATTCCCCACACATTGGAAGCAGCAAGTTTGGCTTTCTGGGTTAAAGCATTTGGTAAACAGGCACCTGACATGGTCCTATAATCAATCCTGCCAGGTTGCTACCCTCAGCAACTATTTCACCATTGCCAATAATGTTGAAATGCATTGTAAGTTTTAAATACATTTATGCCCTCTGGGTGAGTTTTATTAATTTGAAGGTCCCACTTTCTGTTTTAAATGAGAGTATTTATGTTTGTGTTATGTTTATCTTGTACAATAAGCAATTATTAGCAAAAACAGGGTTTATAAGATGGCCATCTTTTTAGGAATCCAAATCCCAGCTCTGTCTGTGCAGTCACACAGAAAATGAACATTCAAAAGATGAAATTTTGTTTGAAAAACTTTCCAATCTGCAGTCTTGCAAAATAGTAAGTATCCAATTGTTAATAGTAGTCACAAGTTTTATGCATGCAAGGCAGCAATCAATTTCAATATCCTCTTAACTTTGAGTCTTCAAGTTATTGCACAAAAATAGAAGTTTTATAGGTTTTTCCTTTAAAATAAATATAAAGCAACCTACTGAAGTGAAAAAACAATATTGTCTAGCTTTAGTACATCTGTCTCAAATACCTCGCACACAGTTCTTTAGGGAAGTATCTCATCCATTTAGCCTGCTTTCCACACTACTGATGATTTATTCAGCCTTTGCAAAATGACTGCAGAAACAGAACAATAATGTGTAAGAGTTAATAGCTACACATGTTTTTCAATTGATTTCTGGGTACAACAAAGGAAACATGAGCTTGGTGGATTTGAACAGACCCATTAGAAAAATCCATAGGTCTGTTAGAAATTAGAAAAATCTACATAATCTTATTTGTAGAAATAGCTATACGTTTGGACCCAGCCTCTGCTAACCTCTGTAGGGGCACAGAAGGGACACTGGAAACTCTACATTACAAATATTAGAATCTTAAATCCAAATCCAGACAAAATTTACCCTAAAAAAGACTGAAAAGGGGTAAGATTTTGACTCAGGTCCTGGCATCAATTTCTACTGATTAAACTCTTACATAAATCAGAATGAATTACATAAAATACATACACAAAGAAACTACAAATTTGAAAATATTTTGTTGAAATTGTTCTGCTTTAGACTGAGCACTTAACAGGCACGTTATACTTTACATGTATTCAAATGATACATGCCAGACCTGAAAGCCAAATTGCAAGTAAGGCCAGCCATGCCTGATAAAGACCACAAAACACACTATCAAGATTACAAAACATTTAGCAAAGAACTTGGGATGCTGACAGCTCATTACAACTCTCCCTCTTCTCAAGAAGACAGTTATTTGCAACCTGATCACCTGGACAGTCAGAAGAAGGGTGAACATGACACCAGAGAGGGGTACATATTAAAAAAACTTCTCAATAACAACTTATAACTGTACTGTTAAGGCAATTAACAATTAACATTGTTAATGTTAATTAGATAATTTGGACAGAGAATGTTAACATCGTTGTGGATGGACTAACAACAATCAATTTTTGTGGTATTTTTATTAACTTTTAGGATTTTAGTTAGCCTAACAATACTATTTGACTTTCTGTATAAGATGTACTCCCCATAATAACCTATTAAGTACAAAGATAAAAGTTTTCATATTTTTAAAAGATTATCAGTAAATATTTTCCTTTTGAAAAAATCATCAGTTAACAAAGCAGAGTAGGCTTTTGTTTTGCCATCCAGAGGTGTGGACATCATACAAAAGAGGGAAATACTGTTTTATGTATAGATACTTTAATTGAAAATCAAAGTTAACATGACTATTACTCAGTTAAAATTTTTATTTCAAATCAGTTGGTCACACCTTATGCTCAAGAAAGACTTAAAACTTGTTATAAATTGTAATTTTATGTAGCTGAGAACCAGCAGAGGAGTAATTTTGTCATATCATACATGGAGGGCAAGGCAGAACCAGTGATTAAACTTAGAATTGCCTATTTTCTGGTCTATTGCCCTAATCACAAGATCATCCTTCTATGTTCAATTTTGGATAATAATGAAATAATACAGATTTTTCAAGCTTAATTTCCAATAATTTGTCTGTAACCAGGGTACAATTTTATCGAGTTTGTCTCTTAGGCAACATTCTTTATCTCAATTTGTCTTGAAGTTAATAGATCTTTTGTATGCGGTCAGTATTTTTTTTTTCCTAACTGGTATAGATTATTCAGAATCACATCAGCAATTAATAGACATATTCAGCAGTTCATGGTGTATTTCCTTTTTTTGGCTAAGTGATTATGATCACAATCAAAACATTTCCAGCAGGCATATCTGCCTTTACAGATTCAAAATTGACTTTCCATGGTGAACAACAGTGTTAGGTCCAAAAACAAATTTGATGAACAGTTTTGCCAATGAACTAATTAGATGTAATGCTTGTAGAAAGTGGATCACAAATGTTGTTTGTAATACTTTGAGGCATTCACACTTGCATACACATAATCACTAAGTTTTATGGATTTAATGTCCTCCTACATTTTTACTTTCAAAAATCATCTGTGTGTAGTAGTTAAAAAAATCAGTGTGTAGTCATACAAGTATTTGCTGCCAAAAAACAGTGAATTAAGTACTGCCTGTAGTTGGCAAGGCATTATAGAATGCTACAGGATAACTCTAAGTTTGACTAATTCAGTTTTATTTGTATACGAAAACCAAGAAATATCTAGCATGAACAAATATGCTCCTTTCCAAGTACAAAAACATTTGATAAAGAAAATTAAGTTCTCCAAAATGTAGGTTTTTATTCCAAACCTCAGATCCCTCAGAAGGTAGAGCCCAGCATCAGCAGTGATCCCTGTCAGGTACTGGGAGAAGCAATGGAATTATCAGCAGCATCACACTTGAAATCTCCGAGAGTGATGTCAGCTTTTGAAATTCCTTTTCACATCACAAATTAGAAAGATTTTACATGCTATAGACATAAGAAATAAAACCCACTCTCTACCACAACTACTTTTACAAGGAGTCTTATCTGTCTTATCAGCTCACAGAGGTGTAATATGATGTATCAGTCAAAATCCTCAGATTATCTGAAATGTAATTCAAATAATCTTTCAAAACAAAAAACAAAAGCACGTTCACAAGCCTGTAGGCACTACTTGTTTGTGCAAGTTTGAAGATTACTTTTCTATGATAGCATTCTTTGTGGAATATATTACTATAAACATAAATACGACAAAATGTTTAGTGTATAAAAGAATAAGTAAAATGCCTCCATTAAGGACAAATTTATTAAAAGACAATTCTAATTATTAATATGCTCACTAATATTATTCTCATTAACATTGCTCTGAGCAATCATGACCCAGACTACAACAAACACCATCTTTTTGTCTAGTTTTAATAATGTTTATCTATTCAGTAGTAAGAAACATGGTGTCCTGTCAAGAAAATAAATTTTCAAAGTGTTCTCTTTTTATTGCTACAGGGGAGCTTTTTGTCTTTATTGGTCAAGATTTTCCAAGGTCTTGAATAATAACAGCATGTCTAAAAATAATGGTAGAAGAACATTAGCAGCTAAGGTAAGTAGCAGAGACAGTTAAAGGGCAATCAGTCTTTCTCTCCACTTCTTGAATCAGAGATAACACTCATATAAACACATGGATACATGAACGTGATGCACTCTTAACCGATATCTGGAGCTTGTATGTTGATTTTTGGACTTTAAAATAAAAGAAAGATCACCGAATGAATAATATTGCTTAGACTGTCCTGCAGTCTTATGATCTTAAGCATAGTAAACCATAGACAATTTTTTGATTATAATACAGAAGGAAGAAAAAAAAGAAATATAATTGATCATGTGCGTACATTTATCTAACACACTACAACGACAGGAGGCTTGGTGAACATGCATCATTTATTCTGTAATTTATATTCAGAAGCTTATTATATAAGCACTGTTGATCAGTTTTATCTGATGGGTCCAATGAGGTGGTCCAATATCCTGTCTTCAGAGTTCCTACTTGTATTGGAGATATGAGCTCTACTGTATGTGATTAAATCAGCATGGCAGATATATCCATCAAAAGCTTTCATCATAATCTAATAAAATCCTAAATAAATTTCATTATGATTTAATCACAAAAGGAGAAAATTTATTTTAAACATTTGAAGTACTCTGCCACTAATCTCAAGATACTTGCCTTCTCTAATGCCAGGGTTGTACATACAAAACAAATCATATAAGAAAAATAAGAACAATTGTTGTGTCTGATAGATCATTAATAGCCCATCCATTTGCATTCATCCCAATTGTTCTGCAGAAAATGTGCAAAAATTTATCATCATAATTTTTTTCTGCAAAATATCATTCCTTTTTTCCCCTGTTAAAAGCCATGTATTGATAGCTAAAGAGGAATAGTAACAATACCTCAGTTCATCTTTGGAAAAGTAATAAGGAAATAAATATTAACATCTTAGATTATCATTGACAAGGGACAATTTGAAGAATTCTTCAAACACTTAAGAATCAATCTAATCAGTTTTGAGCAATGAATTCTTTGAAGTTACATGCAAGTTAATGTCTTCACTATAATAGATGTCATTTATGCTTATGAAGTAATCCATCTTGTTCAAGATTATTTTGACTGTGCTTGTAATATGAAGACTTGTATCAATATTTCTCTTTAGGCTTTAATCTTATTGTTTACAGTTTAAGGTATGCTATTAAAGCTCCTCAAAATGACTAACCATCAGTTATTTGTACAAAGTTTCAATTAAACATTTTCTATGATAAGTTACAATTTACAGTTAGCTTAGAAACACATTGGTTCAGCAACGATGTGATCAATATCAACTATACAAAGATAATTAACACTTTATCAATGATAAAAGGGGCAAATTTTTTCTTCGATAGATATTGCATAGACAATTATAATAGGCAAGCCTTGGTTTTCTACTTTATCCTGCCTTTTGAGTGCTCTCATATTTTTATTTTTCTAAAGGAAAGGAACAGAAAGCCCATATAAACTTGTAGTACTAAACTCTTGTTTACTGCTGCTGTACTGGGCTTAAGCTAAGGACAGAAAAATCCCACCATGAGACCTTATCTGAAAAGGAAGGAATTCAGGCAAAATTTGTAGAATCAGCCAACAGTTTTGTTATTGTGAAAAATGTCTTCAATATCAAATCCAATAGGCTTTTCCTTTCCCTCTGCATGGCCTAAATGAGGACTTGATACTTCATGTTAGTCTTTAGTTGAGGTGCAGAAGATGAGAATTATACTCCTGTGCAATCCGAGACCTCATGCTGATTACCAGTGCAGGTAAATTCAAGGGACTGTTTCTTAATTACACCATGCTTTCCTAAATTAGCTTCAGACTGGAAAAGCACACGGTCAAAAAAATTTTTTGAGGGCAGAACTAGGTATAATTACTAGTAGAAAAATTAATTAAATTCAAGTTAAATAAATTTTGCATCAGGTATAAGACTGACTGTGAATACTTTGCAGGTATTTTGAAAGGCATGTCATAAATTTAATTTCTTAGTTTCTGTCAAGAAGTCCTCTAGAACTCAGAAAGTTTTCATTACCTTTCCTGATAAGCAAGAAAATTTTAAATTGTTATATGAGTCACTCAGGAGAGGTTAACTTTGGTTTGGCTTAGTTTTTCCAAACAGGTAAGAATAACAGAACCCTGTTTTGTCTTATGTTGCACTTTTGTATATGTTCATGGTTTCACATCTAAACTTCAGTTATAAAATCTTTCCCAAAGAGTTGGCAAACACACATTTCATGTAGATCCTGCTGTATTACAACCACAGTCATTTTATGTCAAAATGAAACTGTATTGTAAAAAAAAAAAAGATGTATTTTGGAAATCTGTTTCTTAGCTGACTTGAGATACGTTAATACAAAGGACATAATATAAAGAGAAGACAGGGAAATGAATTTGTGCTCCTGAGATTTCACACAGCTGTGCATCTTTTCATCTATGATGGAGCAGATGAGAAATTTCTGTAGTCTTTGCTTGGGAAAAACTATTTTCTATAAGTTATAGTTTTGCTTGAGTAGAAACTACAAGACTAACACAATTGTTTTGATTCAGAATACGCTTGTGTTTTAAGAATACATTCAAGGTATACCAGAATATGATACTACCTAATTTCAAGTTTACTCTCGTTTAGCTGCATGTTCAGATGACTGCTTATAACAACCGACCCTCATTTTTCCCTTTCTCACTAAGAACTCTTTTGAGTGCAACAGAACCTCCAGCTAAGAAATTCTTATATGTGGTTTGCAAAAATACTACAGAACCAGTGCTGAATTCATTTGACCAAAAAGACTGATAGCAATGAAAAGCCAAGAAGGTGCCTGTGGAGAGGCACCACTGTGTTAGATCAGGAAATGCCTTCAACCTTTGTGAATACATTTTATAACATTGGTCAATATGAAATCATATTTTCATGTCCTTTTTGCTTTGTAAAAGTAACTTTTGTCTGCCTAGTGTTACTATTAATTTTATTATTTTTAAAGTAAATGGGTCTGTCTTTTTTTCCGGTGTTTTTCTGCCATCCCTTTTAATTCCTTTTTTTCCGGTTAGCGGAATAGCCCAAATGAAAGCAGCATATCAGAAACCACAAGGTGAATTTGCAGAATAAGATGTACCTTTTCACTCTTTTGTTCACCACGGTACATTGAGCAAATACCCTCATTAAATTATCATCAATGATGGCAACTACTTTCTCTTAAGTGATCACAATTAATTTAGTACCACCAATGTACCTACATAATTCAAAGCGTTTCAAGGAAAAAAAAACCCAAAGCATAATTTTCCAGAACCTGCTTTAAAAGAATTATCTGGGCCAAAGAGTAGAAAATTGATCTTTTTACAGCTTTAACATAATGTACAATTAGATCTATTTGGGGAATACCATATTTTTAGTGGCATCATAGCAAATACTGCCAACCCATGCTCCAGTCCCAGCTCATTCATAGGACCAAGCAGTCTGCTACTTGATTAAACATCTGTAAGTGCAACTGATCTCCAAGTGAAAATCCAGCCCTGAACAGTATAAATATAGCAAGTCTAGGCTGCCCCCTGCTACGCTGTTAGAAGAGAGTAGTAATAAACTGTATGAGCTGGATGCAACAATCTTATCTATGCTGAGGAATTCCTTACATTTGCAAGAAAGCAAAAAGTGAATTATTTCTAATCTCTGCCCTTTGACAGCCACTTTGATAGAGAATGTAAGAAATAAAACCAGTAAATGCATACCTTGTGGGATTCTTTTTTCTAACAAAAGGAGGAAGGACAAAACCATGTATCCATGTAAACCTATATAAACTGATTGGTTTTGGTTTTGTTTGTTTGTTTGGGTTTTGGGTTGTTTTTTTTACTGTATCTCAGTAAAATGAGTTTCATCAAAAGAAGGAATAGCAGGGAGAAAAAGAAACCCCCACATGTGCACAAAAGAGGCAGGTGGAAAAATCCAGAGTGTTGTAAATGAACAAAAACATTCTCATTTTAAGAATGAACAGCTGCATTTAGAAGGAGATAAGTGTTTCCTTTTTTCAGTAGTGGAATTGATTTACACTGCTGCAGACTGAATAGGGAATCACTTTCTCAAAGTTCAGCCTAGTGGTGCCCTGCATCCCCCTGTGCAGCCCAAGTGACTTTAAGGGGCAATATCACACAGATCACACAGATTCTGACCCAAAGCCAAAGGACCTTGCCACCATTTTCAAATATATTTTTTTTCTCAATCATGTTCTTAGTTCAAAAATTCAAACACAATGAATGTCTTTCAAACAAATGAATTACTGCTATATGGTAAACGCCTAAATGAGGGAAAAGTTTTATCTGAAATTGAGATGTTAAACAGGTATTTCACCTTATCCTTTGCAAACAGTGAGCACATTTTAATAAATATATATTTCCCAGTATTATATTTCTATATCCATATACATGTAAAACATTATCCAAAAATCGACATGCATTTGTCCCCCATTAAAATATTTTTAACAAAAGCTGAGAGAAAGGAATAAACTCCATTCCAGCCAAAGCTTACTGATGAGCAAACAGCCCAGTCCCCAATTTGCCCTTCCCCTAACCAGAACACCTCTTCTTCTCACCACCCCAAACAGACTGAATTTGCCTATTATATCTCAAACAAAAGGTAGTACAGAATTAAAACTCACATCACTGAAAGAAGCACTGGCTTTTTTTCCAACCCATCGCCACAAGAGGGGCTGATAATAGCCTTATTGTACTGCTGAGGGTTAAAGGTGGTTTGAAATGTGAGGTTATTTCAGTGAACAATAAAAAAAAAACCCTTAGAAATCAGAAATGGGCAAATCCTGCTTGATCTCTTTGTTAACAATCCCTTTATAATGATCCCTTTTATGTTACCTGTTGCATTTTTTTACTCATAAATGTCCATTTTCCTTCCTACTTTCATTTATTAAAATAGTTTCAATATATTACATTTATAAATGAAAATTTTTTATTCACTAAGGTTTGTCACTTTTCCTAGTGGAAGCACAGAGCTAAAAATTCAACCATTTCAGAAGGACCTTTCCAGCTTTCTAACACTGAGTTTGCTGAAAATATTAGGAACGGAGTCTCTGGAATAAAAATAAATTCTTTTACTTATGCCAGTGAGCACATTGGCACAACGTGGTGAAGTCTCAGAATAGTGTTGGAGTCTAGCCAAATGTCACAGATATCACTGAAAATAGTAAAAGCTCCTTCCCTGTGACAGGTTTTAGCTGCTTCTTTTCTGACTCTACTTTTCTTATTTCTTTATAACATATAACTCTTGAATTTTTATGTCAATAGTATGCTTAAATTTTAATACTTCATAAATTAAATAAAATCATTACCTAAAGAAAAATATGGATGTTTTCTCAGTATAATAGCAGTTCAGTTTTTAAAAAGTAATTATTGTGGTGGTTTTTACTTTTCCAACATATGCCATATTTTCTTTAATCAAT
>VZTL01052893.1:0-15182 GCA_013400535.1 Scopus umbretta | reverse complement strand
AGGCCATTGACAAAGGGATTGGATAAAAGAAAGGAGTCCTCAGTCTTTGGCGGCAATCCCTGTCAAGTGGGAAGGGCAGGTATCCCTTCAATGAAGAACTTGCAAATTCATGAAGCAAATGGACCAACATTGAGGGAGGTATTCAGTATCTGAGGGAGTTAACCATATTGGAGGTGATCTATAACAATCTAGTTCACAACTAGGGTTCCAAAGACCCAGATGAAAATCTGTGCACACGGTCCACATGGCGAGAGTTTGTACAAAATGCACCAACATCATACACCCACACACTGGTGATAATGAACTGGACAGACACAGAGGCACCAACCATAGATGAACTGGCCAGGCAACTCCAAGAATACAAAGATAATCTTGCTTCCTCCATGTGGGTCTGTGTCTTGGCTGTGGACAGAATGAGCCAAAAAGTTTCTGAGCAAGCTGAGAAAAGTAGGTCTTCCTCAAGCACTCCAACCAAGGCCTCACATATTAAGAATCAGCCTTTTTCTGTTCAAGGGAAAGGGTACCTGTGATGCACACCACATGCAAACCTGTGGTTCTTTCTGTGTGACCAGTGGGAGCACATGAGGAAGTGGGATGGTGAACCTACATGGAGACTAGAAGCTCAGGTACAGGAACTGCAAGGAAAAACAACAGCCAAAAAGTATCCATCCAGGAAAATTACTGCTCCAGTGTCTGACTGGCAGAGTAGAAGGGCTGATTGTACTTTTTACCCTGATAAAGGGACTTCTGTTTTGCAGTTACAAAAATCAAGTAATGAAGATTCCACCCAGGAATAGAGGGGCCCTGCTTTCGGCCAGGTGCAGGAAAGGAACAACTGGGTTTGCTGGACTGTGTAGATTCAATGGCCTGGCACATCAGCCCCACGGGAGTACAAAGCTCTAGGAGACACTGGTGCACAGTATAGTCTAATACCATCAGATTACAAAAGTGTAGAATCCATCTGTATTTCTGGAGTGATGGGAGGATCCCAACAGCTAACTGTATTGGAGGCTGAGGTAAACCTAACTGTGAATGAATGGCAAAAGCATCCTATTGTGGTTGGTCTGGAGACTCCATGTATCCTTGGCAGAGACTACCTCAGGAGAAGAGTACTTCAAAAACTCAAAAGGGTGCCTATAGCTACCTTGAGTACAGAGAAGATTAAACAGCTGTCTACCTTGCCTGGTCTCTCAGAGCATCCACCTGTGGTGGGGTTGCTGCAGGTTAAAGAACAGCAGGTACCAACTGCTACCATGAGAGTGCACCAGTGACAATATCACACCAATTGAGACCAGCTGGTTCCCATTCATAAGTTGATCTGGCAGCTGGAGAGTCAAAGAGTGATTAGTAAGACTCATCAACCTTTTAATAGTCCCATATGATCAGTGCAAAAATCTAATGGTGAGTGGAGGCTAACAGTGAACTATTGAGGCCTCAGTGAAGTCACACCATCCCTGAGTGCTGCTGTACCAGACATGCTAGAACCCCAACATGAACTTAAGTCAAAGGCCACCAAATGGTTGATATCACCAACACATTTTTCTTGATCCCTCTGGCAGCAGAGTGCGGGCCACAGTTTGCTTTCACATGGAGGGATATCCAATACACCTAGAATCGACTGCCCCAGGGGTGGAAAAACAGTCCTACCATTTGTCGTAGGTTGATACAGGCTGCACTGGAACCAGGTGAAGCTCCTGAACACCTGCAGTATATTGATAACATCATGTGTGGGGCAAGACAACAGAGGAAGTGTTTGAGAAGGGGAGAACAATAATCCAGATTCTTTTGAAAGCTGCTTTTGCTATAAAACAAAGTAAGGTCAAGGGACCTGCACAGGAGATCCAGTTTTTAGGAATAAAATGGCAAGATAAACATTGTCAGATCCCAATGGTTGTGATCAATAAAATAACAGCTATGTCTCCACCAACTAACAAAAAAGAAACACAAGCTTTCTTAGGTGTGGGTTTTTGGAGAATGCATATTCCATGTTATAGTCTAATTGTAAGCCCTTTCTACTGAGTGACCCAGGAGAACTACTTTGAATTGGGTCCTGAGCAGCAACAAACCTTTGAACAAAGTAAACAGGAGACAGTTCGTGTAGTAGCGCTTTGGCCAGTCTGGGCAGGATAGATCTGAAAAATGTGCTTCACATTTCAGCCAGGGATAACAGCCCCACCTGGAGCCTCTGGCAGAAAGCGTCTGGAGAGACTTTAGGTCGACATCTAGGGTTTTGGAGCCGGGGACATAGAGGATCTGAAGCCCGTTACACTCCAACTGAAAAAGAAATATTAGCAGCTCATGAAGGAATTCAAGCTGCTTCAGATGTAGTTGGTCCTGAGGCACAGCTCCTCCTTGATTGCCTGTGCTGGGCTGGATGTTCAAAGGGAGCATCCCCTCTACACATCATGCCACTGGTGCTACATGGAGTAAGTGGGTCGCACTGATCACACAACAGGCTCGAGTGGGAGACCCTGATCTCCCAGGAATCCTGGAAGTGATCACCCTTTGTAGAAGCTCAAATCTAGATAATTTATCACAATGTCTGACAGAGGCAGACTTAGTCCTCTGAAAGCAAATAAAATGCGTGTTTATGAAATAGGTAGACATTTTCAGGCAAATGCAAATTCAAAATCTCACTGAATTTTATAGCTTCCATTTATTAGTCTTATTTCTCTGTTTTCAGAACACTCATCTGTTGCTGGAAAATAATGCTGCCCATATTCCATTGATTTCACTATCAAGGATGCATGAAGTGTAACTCACAATAGAGTACAGATTCATTGTTTTCTTTTTACAGCACTGTTAGACAGTTCCCAAGCTTCACAGTGTAAATGTAATTAGGATTTTAACTTAAGCAAGAAAAAAAGAATCTTTAACACGTGCTATTCTTTTGGTATGAAATTAACTATATCTGAAATCCTATTATAGTCACATTCAAAACATATTACTGTAAATATACTATGTATAATAACAAGTGAAATTGCTGTTATCATTTTCCCAGTGCTGATTTGCATCTTCTGCATAACACATAACATAGAATAGCAAGAAGAAACAAAATGGAATATGAAGAAATGTAACACCTTTATTATTTATTTACTAAGCAATTATTTTCAGTAATATTATGAGCAACCGAGTACTGGTAACACTGAATTCCTTTTCCTCAGAAACCCATAAAAAGAATCAGTGATGTAAACAATATTACCCCAAGGCTGACTATCCACTTTCTGAACTTTCTACATTGGGAATAGGCACCCAAGACTGGAAATATCTGTATGCCTGCACTTCATTGTATAAAATTATTATAATTTACATAGAAAGTAAATAGAGAAGTTCCTGCAGAGATGTCTTTATCTTCCAGTGAAGAAATACTGTGTATAGCTATGTGAAAGTCAGGTGAGCTGTGATTACTACCACCCCTATTTAAATTAAAAAGAAACATTGAAAACTTGAATAATACAACTCATAGTTTCAAAAGAACACTCAAGGATTTACACTGTCCAATATGCAGATGCAAATTATGAAACAAATTTTCTGGGAATTGTCACTAAATTCCTGAAAAAAAGATTCATGATTTTGAAATATGCAAAGTCTTTGGGTGTCTGTGAAGTCTTTAAAAATTGTTATGTTTGTTTGCCTGTTGTTGATATTTTGTGAATAAGAGAGATCAGAGGGGTAGATGTTATCATCTGTATTAGTAAGCTTTTTTAACCATTGCCTCTAAAAAGAAAGCACCTTTTCAAAGATACCATGGAAGTATTTAATGAACAAGGATAAAACCGAGAATTAGATTATTCAAAATTATTTAAAGCAACTTTTGCTTCACAAAAATATTTATATTTGGAATTTTTTAAGAGTTAAAATTCTTCTGAAATGGTCCAGTTATACCTAGGTTACTGCAGATGCCTAAAATAAAAGAGTCAGTTATCAAAATATTTTAAAGCTGGTGCTTAGATTATGCTTATGAGCAAGTAAAATAATAGTTATTACTGAAGGAACCACTAGATGCAGCTGTTCAGATTTTAAGAGCTTTAGGTTGTTTGGGATTTTTTTATACATATATTTACCTCATTTCTCATAATTGGTTCTTAAGACACTGGATACTACAATATATAAATAGTGACCACTTGGATTTATACAAGATTTTCTGTTTTGTTTATTGTGCCATTATTATTACTTTCAACATCTTTGAAAAGGATAAAATATGTGCCTTCATAGTACAGTAATTGAGAGCTTACTCAAGTTTTTAGAATTAGTCGACATGTAAACATATCTACAGTGGGAGTTGTATAACAAAGAATACTTGTGAGTGAAAATCATCAGTGCTGAAAGAGGGTAATAATATAAATATGATGTTTATGAATAACCTGTCACCCAGTACACATAGGAAATGGCAGGAAAGTATAGATTAGAGGGGGATAGAGAAGGAATATGTGAAGTTGTCAGGTAATCATATAAATCTCAGTAGAGGTTTAAACATAAACATTTTTTAAAACTAATGAAAATGTGTCATTTGCAGTTTCACAAAAGATGCATGTTAGAAATGGTAGCATTTCAACACTCTGTACAATAACATGAGTATAACCTTACACTGTATGCCTACTACCTAAGAAGGACAATAAATACTAACACATACACAACAAAATAAACAATTGCAGTATAGACTTAGCATCCCACTGAAGTCAGTAGTAGAAGTGTGTCTTTAATACTTGCTTAATATGTTGATTATACTTCCCAAACTGGAAGACATGCTCAAAAAATAGCATTTCTGTGAAGCTTTTTTATGAGAAGGATAATGTTAAGGATTCAGCTGGATAGTGGTCTGCATCGTTAAAATATTTTATGATTGTGTTGTGAGATCTATCTTACTAAGAAGTAAGTGTTACATAGATATTTTTGTGTGCAAAATCTAACAAACACTGGTAATGAGCTGATATGGGAAAGCACACTGCTTTTTCCTTCAAGCTTGCTAGGAAATTCAGGAAGATATAATTCATGTTTATCTGTTTTCTCTGCACAGGACTTATGCTGGTGATATTGAAATAAACAGCAACATTCTGCTTGTTTTAAAATCTCAGTGGCTTGTTTGAGGTTTGGGGAAGTTATTACCCATAGCTGTAGAATGGGCAGAGAAGAACAGAGATGTCAATAAGTAGAGAAATTTAAAGAAAATCTGCAGACCTCTGGAACCAAAGTTGAGAGATTGGCAGCCTCCTTTAATGTTTCCTGAGGCAGGTAGGGCAGAGTTTGGAGGAAGAGACTGTTTACATACACTTAGCTTCCAGGATGGTCTATCACAGCAGTTTGTAGGAATTCCTACTCAGAGCATGAGACCTTGCAACTTCAATATTTTTGGAGTGTCAGAGCTCAGGCTCCACAACTCAAATTTTGAGTTAACTGAAGATTCTTCTATGCAAAAGACATGCTAATGCATTTTAATTTTGAGAGTAGGGTACAATGTCCCTGCAAACAAAGACATGGTACTGGGTCTGTCCTGCATGCACTAATTCAGGCAGCCAATTGCTTTTTCTGCAAGAAATAAAAGATGAAAGTGTAAAATCATAACATCATATAAAAGGACAAATATAGCTACTTATTTCAAAAATGTTATGCCTACCTGTGTCTCTCACAATATAATCCCACTCTCTCAAAGCTCATTTTAAATATTCTAAGATAAAGATGACAAGATGCAGCTTTATCTCATTACATGTTGGACTGAAACATAGTCAAAGAGACAACTTTTCACTTCAACCCTAATGTTTACTCTTTAGGCAATCAGTTTAGAGAGCACTGTAGTGGTAACAAACATAGAAGGAACAGTAAGGACAAAGACAACTGTATGTTAATTTTAGAGACTTAAAAATGTATTGTTTTTCCTTTGAATAAGGAAATATTTGAGAAATATTTATGAAGGGGCACTTTGAATGAAAAACCTGAATGGAGAGTGGAGGCAAGGTAAAGGAGGAATGCCTGATAGTTGCTCTATATTATATTCCTTTAACAATATTGTTCTCATGGCCTGCTAAGAGGTTTCTATACCTAAATATTGCCATCAAATGATGTTTGGGGTATTTTCCCTCTGAAGAAAACGTAACTTGAGGATAGAAAATGATGCAGCTTGTAGAGATATAGAAAATGGCAAATACCAGGTACCTTACAAAATTCAATGTAGTTATATCACCATTTGTTTTGATTTATTTGGCTGCAGAATAAGCAACGTGATGCAAAGTCTACTAATGAGCTATCAACATGGTGACAAACAACATACAGCAATCAGTTAGAGTGGATTAACCTTTTCTAATTTATACATCTAAAAGTTAGACAATGAAGACTGTATAGTCAGTAGAGAAAAATGAGCATATTCATAGCATGAGTCATCTCATCCTGACATGTGTCTGGATCATGCAGCATGAATTGCGCTTCAGAGCACAAAGGGATCCAAGGGTGCCTAGCTGAGATTCAGATGTCTCACTTTTGAATACCTAAGGATAGCTGAGGTTATTTCTATTATACATTCAGTAGGAAAAGGCTGTTATACAGCAAAATAATGTACAGTCAGATAAGTAAAACTTTTCAATTTTTAGAAGAGAAAGAGAGTAATAACTACAGTACCAGGGATACTCACAGTAGCATGTTAGGACAATAGCATATTCATTTTGACCCTGTAGGCATAATATATGTCTTCAGTGAATAAGGTAATAATTTTCTTATTTGTTAACTTATTAAAATGATACTGTATGTGCTTTCAGATTTAAATTGTTACAGCTTTGGCTTTGCTAACGTTCTAGGGTACTTTATGCAGGGACTCAAATGAACCATGAATTCTCGTGGGAAAAATCCTTCTCATACTTCCACAAAACAATAATTATCTGTATTAACTATTTGTTAAGTATAGGCTAATGTCTGTATTTAAACTCATACTCATGATTTTTTTATAACGTTTCATGGCTACTTTTTTAGAGTTTGTCTGTACACGTAACACTTTCACTCAGTTGCAAGAGAGCTTTTTACCACACCCAACTTTTACACAAGAAGTAGATACACGTATTGAGGTGCAAAGTCCAAAACCAGACATAGTACTCTAGATGTGAAGCCATTGTGGCTTTGTACAATACTCGTGAACAGCATGTTCTTATTTCTATCATTGGTGACAAAATTCTTTTCAGATGAACCTACCACTAAGTGTACCACTATGCTGTCTCATGTGTGGTCTAAGAAATCAACTGAGACCATCAATTTAGGACATGAAAAAATGGCTAAAAATTGTTCCATGTATCCTATTATATATCCCTTGATACATTCCAGTGTCTGCTGTTATTTTGGCAGACAAATGTATTTCACAAATTACATTTCAGTCACAAAAACTNGGGGTTAAACCACAACAACTTCACAGTGATGAAAAAATCCAGCACTGTTAGGGGAATTTGTAACATTGTTAGGAAAGGTAAGAATTTGGAAAGAAAGGCTGAACATATCTAATGGAACCAAAAATGGCTCATATATAAACAAAACCATGATCAGTGAAGGTACTAATTGCACCATGTTTTCCGTGAGTTATGAGTATTTTCCACATCAAAGCCACATGGTGTGATTGACAATAAAAGAAGGATTAAAAGAAAATATCTCAAACCTATGGAATAACTATAGGATTTAAAAGAAATCAGAAAGGCAGGAACATTTCACAAAGGATAAAGCATCAAACCCAAGAAAAGCAGAGACAAGAAACAGAAAAAGAAATCTTTTAAAAGTATATTTCAGAGGAGAAAACATCAAAACACTGTCTCTTTGCACTTTGTCAGGAAGTGCTTGATTGAGTTATACACAGTGGGTACATGGGAATTTGTTTTCTAGAGAATAATGCTTTGAGTAGTATGTATTAGAAAAACCCTTTCAACCTTAAACATCACAACATTACCTCTGTGATTGACATCCATGCTCATTGAGAGCATGTGGAGGAAACTCCTTTTTAATTTCAGGTGTTCTTGTAGCCTTTGATTATTCTGTAACTTCTCTGAATTGGGATTTGCTGTAGTTTTATGATAATCTGTAAAATCAAAATTTTTTTTTACTAATTATTTTAATCAAGATATCAGACCAAAATAATCCTTATTCTAAGGCTTCAAGCCTTTCATTATGATTTTCAGCTGTAGAGACTTTATAGGAAGTTTCTGTACAGAGGTTTAATTTGATCACCTCTAACCAGCATTGATATAAAAATTATTAAACCCTTATTATGACAGTGAAATTACCAGTCAAGAGATTGAGTCATAGACAGTCCAGAGATGGGGTCTATTCAAAAGCTAAGTTTAAATTAATTAAAAAGGTTTGTGTTTATTCTGATGGATTTTGAACCAGACCTTTTCTGCACTGCCCCCACCCTAGTAATTCATCACTGGATAATGAATGAATTAAGAGTAGCCCTGCAAAGGAGGACTTCAGGATACCAGTGGGTGAAAAATTGGATATAAGCCAGCAATGTGCACTTACAGCCCAGAAAGCCAATCATATCCTGGGCTGCAGAAAAAGAAGCATGGCCAGCAGGTTGAGGGAGGTGATTCTGCTCAGCTCCCCTTCTACTCTGCTCCTCCTCTCATGAGACCCCCACCTGCATCCAACTCTGGGGTCCTCAGTACAAAAAAGACATTGACCTGTTAGAGTAGGTCCAGGGAGAGGCAGGCTGGAACGCCTCTCCTGTGTAGAAAGGCTGAGTGAGTTGGGGTGGTTCAGCCTGGAGAAGAGAAGGCTTCGGGGACACCTTATTGTGGTCTTTCAATACTTAAAGGGCTTGTAAGAAAGATGGAAAGAGACTTATTACCAAGACCTGTACTGACAGAACAAGGGATAATGCTTTTAAACTGAAAGAGAGTAGATTTAGATTGGATATAAGGAAGAAATTCTTTACGATGAGGGTGGTGAGCCACTGAAATGGGTTGCCTGGAGAAGGTGACGATGCGCCACCCCGGAAGTGTTCAAGGCCAGGTTGGATGGGGCTTTGAGCAACCTGATCTAGTGAAAGATGTCCCTGCCCATGGCAGGGCATTGGACTAGATGATCTTTGAAGGTCCCTTCCAACCCAAACTGTTCTATGGTACTATGTGATAAACCTCAGCCAATACCTACACCTTTTTTCTTATAACTACAAAATCTCACTTAGTTCTTTTATAAACTGACTGCAACTCATTGTCTAGTATGGAATCTCCATGTACTGTTTTTAAAGTCCAGCACAACAGGAAAGGGACAGCCATTGCTTCAAAAATTCTGATGGCCATCTTGTAAGGCTGTAAAATGATCAGGAAATGGGATTCTCACAAGCCAGTTTAGTCTTTGTCTAGATCTATAAAAATTAAAGGAGTAGCTGCCTATTCTTCTTCTCTTCTTTTTGTCATCTGTTATTAAAATAGACACAGGATGTGCTAGTAGTTTTCTGTAAAACCACATGAGAATTCCCGAAAGGAGTATTGCAGTATGCAAGTCGTATCACCCAAATGTTAAAATAAACATAACAAAACTCTTCCCAAGAGTGCATTTTCCATAATGAATATTGCATTAGACACAATACAAAGAAGAGACAAGTAAAACAGAAGGTGTTTTTTTGCTTGTTAGCTTGTTATTCAGAAAGAAAGAAAAACCCAAACAAACATTTTATAACCTGACTGGACATTTTCCTGCCTCTTTCAGCTCTTTTGCAGTGAATACTATGATAAAAGCATTTAATTCACATGTTCACTGTATGACAAACTTCACTTTATTTGCTTCTTCCATGTTCCATTTGTGGAGACAGTATGTAGGTTACCGCTGGGACCATCTACCACTTTAGGTTTTTACAGTACTTAATTGTAAAAGAAATCATGTAATGATTGCTGCTGCTTTGTAAGCTGACTTTCATAGCAGACCTTTGTTCAGCTACCGGGCTGAAGTCCTCAAATGACACGGGCAAAGATAAGCACTGCATTGCTTAACCGTGACAAACCTCACCTGTTTCTGTGCATGTCTAGGAGCAAAATGGCAACATGTCCATTTATTTTGAAAAAGTGGGAACACTTACAGCTTATAGGAGTCTCCAGAGATGATGACAGCTAAATGGAAGCAGTCGTACTGCACCTTTGGATATTTTACTTGAATTCCATTGACTCCCTTTATGTGGATTAACCTCCAATTTATGTTTCTTAACCTTTCTGTGTTCCTCACTAGTAAGACTTGAAATATAGTAATCCTGTGGTGTGTTCGTTTAACAAAATGAAGATCAAATCTTTGTGTCAAACTGGAAGTGCTACTCAAAACAAGCATTAATCATCTTCAGAGAGCTGCTGTGGAGAACATTCTCACATGGATTTACTCTTCTAATTAAGCCACCTATCTGAGACACCTCAGTTAGAGGAATATCATTAGGTGTCCATAGTCAGTGAAGAGAGACAGGCAGGCAACACAACTAGGTAATTCACATTGTTCAACTCAATGGTTTGAAACAGAGCTTTCTCTCTAAGAACACTATCAATCAGAAAGGAATGTATTTTTCATTAAAATCAACCGTATAATGGACTAGCTTCCCTATCAGTAAATGAAATACCTTCATAAATGCTTTATTACCTCAAGAATAAAAAGTATAACAAGAAAAAAATCATTACTTTTACAATATATGTCAGCAAACAATCTCTTGCTGTGAATTAAGTACATTTAAGTACAGAGCTGATAACCGATTCTGAGATTCAGATGGGTGAAAACAGATTTTACTTCAAACCCTAATCCTGCTATGTAAATTTAAAAGAATTCTTACAACTCATTACTATGTGAAAGACTTTAGGTCAGGTATATTTGAAATATCAACAGAAGTGTACACTCAAAATATAATTCTGTTTAGCCTTCTGTTAAAAACAGGGTTTCTAGGACACACTTTCTGAGATCCAGCTTATATTCCTGTTATCACTTGACTCCACAATGACAAAGCAATGTCATGTAATGACCTGTGGTCATCAGATTGACGAGAATGACTAGGAACAGCTGAAAAACATGTCTGGCTTTGCAGTAAAGTGCAGTTTTTTCAGTAACATGTCTGAAGCCCCTACATCTACTGGAATTTGTTAGACCATTTATTCACATTTTGAAAATAAGGGGCCATATCTGCTTATGTATCTAAGAATTAAGGCACAGTGCTGGAGAATATTTTTTCTCTATTTAATTTGTTTAAAAGAGTTATTACTATTTGTGATGGATCTTCCTGGAAAGCTTCAATAATTCCTTTTTTTTTCCTCATGCCATTTCCCCTGTTGTGACCCTCCTGCTTGGGGAAAAAGAACCAGCAAACCAGCCTAAGGTTTGTTGGCTGAAAATAATGGGGGGTGGGAGCGTGGTGTTTTGGGGTTTTTTTTACCATTTGAGAAGATGATTATATCCATCCAACAGAATCGAAGATATTTCCACACAAAACAGAACGTTAAACTATATTTTGTGCTACAAAGACGTGTTTTAAACTATTGGTATGGGCTTACAGGCAGAGTCACATGTTTCTGTATCTTGGCTTATGTTTTTCCTTCTGTTTAGTTTCTAACTTGTTTCTGTGAAAATAAACATCAAAATTATGTACACCAGCTATTTCCTCCTGTTTAGTGCTTTTCCTTTTAACTGTATGATCTGTACAGAAAAGACTCATGGTACAAGAAAGCATAAACTTGCTTGTGATATGGAATGAGAAACTACATTTGAAAACTTCAATGGTGTCATTTATTGTGGATCACCTTCAGATAAATAGCCATCTTTGCAAAGGTACTAGGATAATTAAGGTTAAAATTAATTTCTAATGCATTCTGTGAGACTCTTTTGATAGACATAATTTCCAATACCTCAATTAATATTTTGCTATATCATTTTTGCCTCTAATTAAAGAATTTTTTTATGGCATATGTAAAGCAGAAGCATGGACCCCAAAGACAGCATTCAGCTGATTCTTAGGCATCTGTTAAAGAATATATCCTGCCACACAGGTGTTTACTACCCTTGAAAAGCAATAATGAGCATAGATACATTGTGATCTGACAAAACTCAGATGTACAAAAAAATCAATGGGCATATTCAATCTAGCATAAAACACAGAAAATGAAAAAGTACTAAACAGAACTATAGGTTAATACAAGAACATAATTTTCACAAGAAATGTGCTTTCAATGTTATTTACACTAATTTGAATGAACGCATCTTTGGAGTTACACTGTCACAAAATAGGCATCCATAAGATTGAAATATGAAATTAAAATTTTATGGCACAAGGGACATCTTTAAAGTTACGATGTGGTACCTCATTATCTCTAGCCTTTTCCTTCTTTGTCTGCTTGCTTTCCACATTTCTACAGTTTTGGATTGGCTACAGGAAGATTGTTTCTTGTATCTGTTGTCTGGTATTTCACTAGGAATTTTTGTGAAGATAAAAAGTCACTCTATGACTGACTGCATACCTACAAAGTATACCTAAAAAAATTAGTTGTAAACAGTGTAATGAAAACTCAAGTTCATTTCATAAGTCTTGCACCTAACCGTAGTATTTGGACATTGACTAAGATAAAAAATTAACTGCAACAAGTGAAATAACCCAGATTGCTATAGTTACTAAAAAGAAAAAAAAACAGATGAGTCTATGTATATATAACAAAAATATGGTAGATGTGGAGAGTATAGCATTTTTAGTATTTATGTAGATTTTCATACAGCATTTGATGCTGTATCTCACAAAATTTAATTTAATTTAATTAAAAGGATAGAGACACTGTTACTGCATTGATTAATGAAACAGTATTAAAAAATCTACTCTGTGCCAGACTGAGAGGTAGTATTTGTTGTGTGGAAAGTGTTATGCTAAATGTGATTTAATTTAATATCTCTACTTGCTATTTATAAAACAGAGTAAATTATATGGTTAAAAAAAGTCTTTTGTGGATTCACAGGGCCAGATTCTCATGCACAGACACATCACAGCTTCATTGCAGGCTGTGGCTCTATGCCCATTAACAAGAATTTAGAAACGTAGTCTTGCATTTTTCTGGTAGCAACCTCTTGTTCAACTCAGACTGCAGAACATAATCAATAATTTACTGCACAATTTGGTAGCTTTTAGCTGAGTTAATGATTCTCTCTAGAGAAGCAACCAGATAATGCTGAAGTGAGAGGACAGTAAAAGCAGAAAAATCAAAGAACAGGAAGATCTGGAATATGAACAGAGGGATGGAAAAAGTAATGTAGTAATAAGATAAGAATGACTGGAAATAGAAGATAGTTCAACATTGTCAAATCAATAGTTTCACGTTAAACCTTATATACAAATCCAAGTTACTTGATTTACTGCAGTTCTAAATATTACAGTCCTTGCAACTTCTCAAGTCAATGTTTTTGCTTTATGTTTTTTCTTCCACAGGTTTTGCTGAAACAAATGTACCTAATTTTCATTGAAAGACAACAGTAGCTTTCCTTCTTAGGTAATATCAAAACTACCAAAACCATAAAAGAATAGCATTTCTACCAAACAATCTTCCTTTTAAGATATCTAGAACTTAATAATCTTCTCCAGTGGAAGACTGCTCCAAGTCAGACAGTTTGTCACAAGTTTGGCTCAAGGTATTATGGAAACTGCATTTAGGAACCCAAGATAAACAGACTATTAGCAGGCAAATAGGTCTGGATTAGATTTAGTGCTTCCCAGTGACAAAGGGTTGCTAGGAAAGCAAGCCCTGTGGGGATCTTCCTCTGTGGAAGCCTGAGAAAAAGATGAAGACCTAACAGGCTTGGGAAAGAATGATCTTAGGTTTTAACTTGAAGGAAAAAGAAATGAAGGGTAGAAACAACTTGGGAAAGTCCTTGTAAATATGCAAGATAAGTTTGGTCTGGCTAGGAGTAACAGTCAGAAGAGGTTGGGAGGGCAAGACTCTCAGACAGGAGCAGTGAAGAAATCTGGTATGTGGGAATTAGTACTGTTGGAAGGACCTGCAATGAGCCCATTAAAATTGTTGCTTTTCTAAATTAACTTGTACAGTCCAAGCCTGAATAAAAACCTGAATAAAGAATGGATATGGTTTGACAGGGAAATAAGTATGGGTATCTTGGATTACTGGCAACAAACAGGAAAGGGCTGATGACTCTGTTTTGCTCTGTGCATTGCAGGAGAATCTGTAGAATCTAACAGGAGAAAACGTTTTATTTTAGACAGCTTTACTTAGATTACAGTTTTCGTTAAAGCAGGAAGTAAATAAGCTCTTGAAAGACATAATTAATTAGCGGTTCTGTTATTTGTATAATGAAATATATGCAGCATAGACTCCTTTAGTATCAGTGGAGACAGCTGCTGGAAGCAATACCAACATTCATAACACACAGAGAATGTGATGTAAGCCTCTGAAAATGACATCTTCCTGCCGACAACAGAAGAAAATTAGACTACTGATTGAGATGCAATCAATAACTGAATGTTACATGAGATGAATCTCATCATTAAGATGACATTTATGAAGTTAACACAAAACATTTTAAGATACTTGTCAGATTAGGCTCTGAAAACTATGTAGTTGGTTACAGCTGTCTATCTGTTAATGCTGAAACAATATAAATGTAATTCCTGACTAGCTGAATAAGGTATTCCAGCATACTAAGCATGTTACATAACTATATAGATAAGTTATAAAACAATATGAAACTGTCTGGTTCCAGAAAAATAAATTTTAAAAAGTGGCTGTTGTTCCTAAATCAGATCTATTTCCCTGATAAACCAAAGGAATTAGCAGTAGGAGTAAGAAGTCAGAGGTTCTGCATTGCTAGAATTCTTATGTGATGTTAGCAATAAGAAGTGTTAAAGCTTAAAACTCATTTGTTGCTGTTGCACAGTCACAGTCTTCTGTATGTCTGAACTTAAAAAAGAAGGAAAAATAAAAGAATAATTGCTTTGTCTATCTTTTTTCTAATGATCCATCTTTGGCCGTGAAGGGAAGGTGGGAAATGCTCGCTGTGCCCACTCACCTTTAAATCATGACAATATGGCAGCAACTCTAGATACTCAGTAAATCAAGAAACCACATGCTCTGCCAACATACTATTTAGTTTGAAACTCTTGCAAGTAAGGCAAAAAAAAATTGGTTCATCTCAGTTTTAGGAAAGGAAATATAAAGAAAGTAACACCCATGAGGATGCTGGGATTCATTATTTTGAACTTA
>VZTL01052891.1:0-14308 GCA_013400535.1 Scopus umbretta | reverse complement strand
AAAAGAAAAAAAAAAAAAGACAGGGAGCCCAAGATTTGCAGGGGAGCACAGGGCAGGGAGCTTCCTGCTTTCTTTTTCTTCCACCTATGTGTTGTCCCCTGATGCAGAGGTCTTCGTTACCAGTTTAAAGAAACCGGACACTGCAGAAGTGACCTCGGGCAGCAGGCTTGTTCCTGGAAGAGGAACGCCCACTTGGGACTGGATGCCAAGCATTCGTGTTCTGCGTCCAGCCCTGGTGAAATCAGTCTTGCCCGCAGGAGAGAGGCCATGGCGGCGGTGTTTCTGCCCGGCAATCTCCAGGATGAAGCCACTTGCTCCGTCTGCCTGGAGTTCTTCAAAGACCCTGTGTCCATCGAGTGCGGGCACAACTTCTGCCGGGCATGCATCATCAAGAGTTGGAAGGACCTGGAGATGGACTTTCCCTGCCCGCAGTGCCGAGAGGTCTTCCAACAGAAGAGCTTCAGACCCAACCGGCAGCTGGCGAACATGTCCGAGATCATCAGCCAGTTCACCCTCCGCGGGGCCAAGGGTGCCGAGGAGGACGGGCTCTGCGTGAAGCACAGGGAAGCCCTGAAACTCTACTGCAAGGACGACCGGAGAACCATCTGCGTGGTGTGCGACAGGTCCCGGGAGCACCGGCCGCATGCCGTGGTACCCGTCGATGAGGCATCCGAGGAGTACAAGGTACCCGTTTGTCTGTCTGTCCGCCCTGAGGAAGACCCCCCGCCCCGGGTCTTTCTGCGGTACGCATTGCGCCGCGTGCTTGCGCGTACTCAACTCCCCGCGCGGTCACCTGGCTTCCTCATGCTCAGCCTTGCGCCCCGCTGCCCTGCAAAGAGTTGGTGGCTGCTTTCTAGCTTTCTAAAGACCTAGAAACTTCCCTCCAGACACCCAAAACCCTCTCGTGAATCCACGTCGTGTCCGCAGCTGGCGAGAGCGTGGGATTGAGCACAGGGCGGCCAGGAGGCTGCGAGACAGCGTTTCTCCCGCGCAAGCTCCTGAAAAAGCCCGGCGTTTGAGCCACGTGAGCATCACGCTGCAAACGGTACCTGCAGCCACCCGCCTTATCGGTAGGGTAACAGCTGTCAGAGCAAACACGCACATCTGTGTGAGGTCTGGGCGAGAACTTATGTACTATAGGTGAATATAAGTTGATTAAGCTGAGTTTTGCTCGCGCCAAGAGCCAAGGTAGAGGAGAGGCGGCGGCAGCAGCGGTTGTAAACAGCGCACGTACCCTCCCCTGGCACCTTCCGTCTCCTTTCTTCGTGTTCGCTGCGCGCCCGTGAGCTCGTGGCGGTCTTTGGGGGTTGTGAGCGTGGGCAGAGCTGAGCCAGCGTGTTCACTCCGCGGGAGAGCCGCGGAATTTTTCTTGGGATCCTGTATGTCTTTGCACGGCCGCAAGAACACACTGTCCACAGGCAGCAGAAAAAATCACGTGCGGCGAAAGAAAGAAAGAAAAGCCACTAATTTCTTCTTTCCTTGTTCCTAGGAGAAAATCCAGGGACGCTTGGATTTCCTGAAAAAGGAGAGGCAAGAGCTACTGGAGTTCAAAGTGAACGACGATAAGAAAACCCAGGAGCTCTTGGTGCGTGCCCGCAATGCGGCGCTCTGGGGTGGTGGGGGCACGGGTCCGGGTTGGGAGGTGTGGAGGAGAAGGCAGATAACGGCTGTTTGTGGAATAACTGCCCACGGCCTTTGCTCCCTCATCCCCGCTCCTTTTCAAGGCTTTTGTCCAGGCATGCCACACGCGGTACCTCCTCACCCCTCCCAAGGCACCCAGGCTCACAAGCAAGCCAAGCAGCAGCGATGACACTGGCAGGTGCTCCAAGTTCACCACGTGGCCCCTCTCCACCCCAAAATCATTGCACCAGCTTAAAACCCTTTTTACTGCGTTTCGTTCCCAGAAAACCATTGAGAACGAGCGGCAGAAGCTGCTCTCAGAGTTTGAAAGGCTGCGGCAGTTCCTGCACGACCAGGAACACATCCTCCTGGGGCAGCTGGAGAAGATGGAGAAGAACATTGCCAAGAGGCAGAACGAGAACATCACCGACCTCTCCAAGGAGATCACGCTCCTCAACAAGCTCATCACGGAGCTGGAGGAGAAAATCCAGCAGCCCATGCTTGAGTTCCTCAAGGTGAGACATATTTGCTATGGAATGACCCTTCAGGTCCCAGCCACGACCCTTCTCCATCATCCTTTTTGAGGTGGTTCTGGGTCCTCCAGAGGTGTTTTGAGGATAAACGTCCTTCCCCCCCACCTTTAATGAACAGATGGTACCTGGCAGTGTCCGAGGGCCCTGAGCTCTGCTATGCCAGCAGTAACACCCAGCAACTATCTCCGGCTCAGGAACACCCTGAAACGGAGGTGTGCCCCTCATATTTAAAAGCCTCTGATAACGTCGTCTTCCATGCATTTGTCTGGACCTTTCTAGCACACAAATCCCCGTTTAAAGGCATTCAAAGCTGAATTAGGCCTGGCATGACGAGCCACCACAGCGGCACTGGCTAGATCCTTGACCCAAGCAACTGCTTTTTGCAAACCCAGGCCTTGATGGGTTTGCAGCGCCGGAGGTTTGCGGCATGCCAAGTCACAGATGTCCACTTCTCCAGCTTGAAGGAGCGGGTGAGGGCTCAGCATGGAGTTGAGTAGAGAGGCACGTGGAGCCGGGCTCAGCAGGACACGGCTCCTTGCCAATTTTTGCAGCAGAGTCCTGGCTGCAGAAGGTTGGCTGGGGCCTGAAAGCAGAGCCAGGTTTTCAAGTCAAAATGAGCTATTAACCAAGCTGGAAAGTATGAGGGAGAGAGCAGATGCCGTCCAGGTATTGATTGCATTGCAAAGAAAGAAGCTGGAGTCAATCCAGCCCTCCCTGTTACCCAAACTCTCCTTCGCGGATAAAGCGGGGTTTGGAAAGAAAAACAAAAAAAAAAAACAACAAAAAACCCCAAAAAAAACGGAGCTGCCCATCCCAAAATCAAGCAGTCCTGTCAGTCCTGTCCACCACTGAACGGCAAAAGGGCGACCTTCTTCTAACTGACGATGTTTTGATTAAGCTAAGTCGATTGAGCTGCTGGTGCACACAGAGACCTGCAGAGTTAAATTCCCTCCCAGGCAGCGCTGAAAGAACTGTAAATATTTGCAGATGGTTTCAGTGCTTGGCCATGGGTGACGACTCATTTCACATGATCTTTGCTCAGCCCTCAAGCCCTCACCAATGCACGTAGCAATCGTCCCGTAACAATAAGTGGTATTTTTTTTTAAAAGGCCACGTTAGAAATCCTTAGCCGGCTACAGAGTCCTTTTCCGTTCCCTGGGAGATGGGTATGGCTTTGTGAGGCCTTTGAATCGCAGCCAATGTACCTGCCACGGTTTACACCCTTCTTTACGTTATTTTAAAGGCATCAGAAAGGGGAAATAGTGGCATGAACCGGACTAAGCATGGCGTTCATCCCAGGGAATCTACACCAGGTAGCAACTAGCTATTGAGGGGCTTTTAACCTATAATTTACCTCCATAACTTACCTTTCCTGAGGGCAAATCATTTCCACTGTCAGGACATGCATCCCAGGGTGGGATGAATCACCCGTTGGAGACACCCTAAACTCTTCTTGGTGGTGACTAGACCATGGAAGTCCAGGTACCGCGGGAGAGACAGATGCGCAAGCTTAACGCCAGCTTTCTAGGTGGCCAAGTTATGGCAGATGATGTCCCTTTGGCTCTTAGGCAGGTGGGTACTTGCAGGTCTCTTTCTGTACCTCAAGGCTTCACACGGGACAGGCTGATAGGACCTTCTCAGAAGTGGGAGACCAGCAGAGAGATCCTCAGAGCACCTCAAAGGCCAGGTGCCTATACCTGGGTTCACAACAACAACAGTCAAATAACGGAGTAGGAAACAGAATTTTTGTAGTTACCGCCTGAGAAGATACTCCCAACTCACCTGGGCAAGGCCCTGGGCAAGCTGGCATGCTTTGTGCAACGTGTTGGATGAGAGACCTCCACAGGCACCTTCCAACCTAAACCACATCATTATTCTACGAGCAAAAACCTGGAGTATCGTACATGGGAGCATTTGGGAGGCTTGGTTCCCCCCAGCAGCAGCTGGGTCTGTAGCTGCTGCAGTCATTTGGGTGGGATTTGGTGGGACTGTGGCCTTCCAAAGCTGCAAGCCAACATTTGAGGCGTGGAGCCATGCCTGCTTGTTGCAGCCGTAAGGGATGGATGTCCTGGTTGGGTTCGCTGAAGGGGAATTGCTCTCATGCTGTCTGAGCCAGGGGCCACGTCGCACATGTTGCACAGGGATTTCACTCGGTCTCTCTTTTTTTCTTTCTAGGATGTAATGAACATCATAAGCAGGTACGGAGCACTGCTTCTCCCCTTCTTTCACGCCTCTCCCCACCCACCAACACTGCTTAAAGGTCAGCGTTTGCAGTCCAGGCGCCCAGGGAGGCAGCGAGATAGATGGAGCTTGCCTCCTACTCGGCGCAAGCCCTGGGTCTCTTCCAGCTTCTTGGAAAACTTAGCATTGTCACAAAGTCTCTTCCTACCCTGCAGTTTCTTCAAAGGTCAAGTGAGACCAGAAACCCCAAGTCATCTTATTTGCCTGACACGCAATTCACCCAGGGCAATGGTTTCGGCACCACTTAAGCCCTGAAAATGAAATTTAAGCCGCAACAGGAGCAGCTGAGCGGGGGCAACCCAGCACAGACACCCTTTCCAACAACCAGCCAAGGGGGTTTTCAAAGCTGACACGTAAATCCCGGTGTCCTCAGCCCAGGCAGGTTGAAATCCATGCGCGATCCTCGCAATGTGATGCTGAGCACTTGGGCAGACTGCTGGTGGGATGGGGTAGGAGCGTTGCACGCCGCCAACTGCAAATGAAAAAGAAAGCGGGGAGGCGGGGGGGAAGAATAGCAATTATTTTCTTATTGGTTTTACTTTTTTCTTTGCAGAAGTGATGATGTGAAGTGCCAGAAGCCCGTGCCAGTATGCACGGATATGAAAATGCACATCTGCAATTTCTCCCTCAAGACCGTCGTCCTTGAGAAGGTCTTAAAGAAATTCAGAGGTAAGTGGAAATGAAACCACGGGGTTTAAAATAGGCCTGGCCTTTAGCAAGTGTCGGGGAAAAGGGATGAGGAGTGCTGGGGATGTCCTGAGGTCCCTTAGCACATGCCTGGCCAGCAGTACCAAAATAGGAGAACAAATGATGTTGGAAAGGACTTCTGGAGGAGTCATGAGCCATTTTTAGAGGGAAAACCCTGAATCTGGCAGGTCGATTTTAGTGCAATAAAGCTTGCCATTTTCACACCTCAAGTCGTTTGAGGCTGGGCTAGCCAAGCTTCGCGTTTAAAAACCAACCCCTTGCAGCAATGCAGCAAAGCCACACGATGGTGCTGAGGGATTGGGAAAGGAAGCAAGCACCAGAAAGCCGATCTGGAAAAGGCCCCAAAAGGCCAAAAAGGCTCCAAAACCCCTGGAGCAATGACAGGCTCAGAGTATTGTACTAAAAGTTTGAAACTCCTAACGCAACAAGGAGAACAAGATATGGCAGGGCACGATAAATAAGGCTAAAAGAAAGCCTGCGCTCTCTTGATGTTGAGAAGCTTTGGTGGTGGTTTTTTTTTTTTTGTAAGGCTTTTTTTGCTAAAAATTTAAAAAAAAAAAATATGTTTAGCAGGAATTTCCCCTGTTGCTTGTCCCCATTGCACAAGCTGGTGGGAGCTGCCGCTGCTCCATCCTCAGCACTTGCTGCCTGTTGAGTCCCACGTCGGCAAAGACGGCCCTTTGGCAACGTGGTGTGGGTGTACATGTCCCCATAAAGGAGATTTTTGTGGTTCCCTCCGGTGCTCTCGGTGTTGCCATTTACTTGCCTGTCTCTTCTTTTCAGAAAACCTGCAAGATGAACTGGGAAGGGGTGAAAAAGGTAAAAGGAAAATATTTCAGACGTAGCACCCTGGAGCAAAGACTTTAAATTGTGGTTGTAATTTGCAAAGCTGGTTTTGCAAAGCCAAAGAGAGGGGGAAAAAAAAAAAGAAAAAAAGGCACTCTAGATTTTTTTTTTTTTTTAATTTCTTCTCTCTCGATGATTTCCAGATCCAGCCTGCTCAGTTCGAGAGTCAAAAGACGATTTTTCTAGCTGACGCCGGGGATCTGACAGCTAAGCTAGGTCCTTTCTGTCTGTTTACACTTAACAAAACTCCAGTGCGGAACAGAAAGAACAGATGTTTGAACCCCAAAACGGGTTCATAGCCTTTCAAACCACAACCTGCTTTAAGTCGGCCAGATTTGCTCTGTGGCCCGTGGTCGGGCTCCTATTTCCCCCAGGGTTCGGGATGGAGGGCGTGAACATTCCATAAGCTGCTCCAGTGCAAAGTCAGATGACTTAAATTCTGCGGAAAGCTGCTGAAATCACGGCCGCGAGCAGGCAGCCGCTTTCCGAGCACGCCGTGCTGGAGAAGACAGCTTACCCCAGCAGAGCCAAGCCCTCTTTTTGAAGAGAAGGCTTATTCTTGCTTTTGAGGTGGTGGTCTTCAGCAATGGGGCTTGCAAACCCCTTGGGGAAGGCAGAGGAGGACCAGCCACGGGTTGGATCCTTTCCAAGAACCAGCCAGCTTAGCGGGGCCGGACTCTGCTCACAAACCTTCCCAGACACCTCTGGAAAACGCCAAGGGGGTTTGGCAAAGCACAAGAAGAAAGGCCGGTGATGGCCGTCGAAAAGCAAAATGGCAAAACGACCCTCACTGCATGTCCATGGTGGTGTGTGTGCATGCGTAGAGGTGGAACTCGGCTGGTGCGTTCTGCCCGCAACCCCTCTGAAAGCAGACTGGGCCACAGCTTATGCTGCGGAGAGCTGAGGCACCAAGGGGTGAAGAAGGGACCGGCCAAAACCTTGTAGCAGTTGTTGAATCCCACTCCTCTGCCTGCCTTAGTTTGTCTTTTCCAAGAGCTTTGAATGCTCTCATTTTTGTGGTTCTTTTTTTTTTAATATGATGTCTGAGCTCCTGGTGTCTTATTTATTTTATTTTTTTTTTAAATCAAGCCAAATCATCATTCGCAGCCCCTGCAGGTGAGTTGAAGCTCAGACCCAAATCCTAATGACTCCAGCAGATGGAGATGCAAGAGGAAGGAAGGAAGGAAAACACCTTTTAGAGAAAAGATTGGCATCAAGGAATTTTGCTCATCCAATCCATTTCCCCTAACTTTTGCTAATAGACACTTCGAAAGCACCTATCTCTTGGCCTGATATAATAGTGCAAAATGCAGATTATTTTGAAGCCAAACACCCAGTTTTGGGGAGGAACCTGGTGCTTAAGTTTTGAAGGAAAAAAGGACCTACCCTTTACTGCGGTTGCTATCGCTTTTCCGACCCCTGGGAAACACCATGAAGCTTTCAATCCCATGGGGGGGTCTTTTCGGACTCCGCATGCAATTTTCAGGCCCAAATCTCTCGATTTTGGAAGAGCATAAAGACCTTTAGCTAAATAACCTCTGGTGCGGGATCCGATACGTTTCAACTCCTAAGGTCCCATCTGAGATTGCCCCAAAGGGTCTCATCCATTCATGGCAACTTTGCTGACTACAACCACAATTTGAGGTCACTAACGTGCTCGCTGTTTCCTTTGATCCCGATTCCGGAAGGGGAAACGATGTTCGTATCAAACTTCATCTACATGCATGTTTCTTTTGGGCCGTCCAGATGCGATCCGATGTGTAAAGATGCCCTTAGGTCATGGCTTTCCATGAGGACATGTCATCACGGGGTAGTTCGGGGACAGACACTCAGCAATTTATGGTCTGAGGGGTGTGCATACCCCCTCTTGTGCGTTGTACGTCAGATAAGCCAGGAACAAAAGCAAGAAACAAAAATCATCAATTTCTTCAGGAAAAAAAGTCTTGACCTAAGGTCCATGCTTACTGTGTATAATTGCTAACCCCGTGCATGTGGTTTTTACTGTGTTTTTTGCTCCTAATGCCCTTCTGTTGTTGTTATGTCATTTCTTAGCAGCAGCAGCATGAGTTTTGCCCTCCCATGAAGGGAACTGGGGTGTCAGCGTAGGAAGACAAGAGGAGTCCCCCGGTCAGTGTTTGAGGGGTGCCGGCTGGTGCCATGGCTGAAGGATCATGAGCTGGGCAAAGGGCCAAAGACTACAATGCAGTTGTAGGTCTCCCTCTAGGACATCTTGAACCAGACCTTGGTCCTCATTTACCATGATTTGCTTTGCTGTGGTGTTCTTCACCCTCAGCTGGAGGGGCTTAACCCCCACCGAGGGTGTGAAAAGGTGAGCTAGATGCTCATCCCGTATCTTTAACTGGGACCTTCCTCACCCATCTCCAAGTTTCTCACACAGGTTGCTTGCCCCTGAGTGCTGGTAGAGAGAGAAAAGCAGCGTATTTGTTAACATCTAAAATTACTCCTTTTAAAACTAGCCCCAAGCCTCCAGGCTTCCTGCAGAGTCAGTGGTGATGGCAGGCATCTCAAGAACCTCAAAGGCAAGCCAATGTCTGAACTTGGCTTTCCTTCACCACAGACTGTCCAGGGAGATGAAGAGGAGCCGCTGTTGAGGTTGGGATGTGCTTCAGCAACCGACAAAAACATCCCCAGCTTGGGCTTTTAATTGTCAAAAGTTCTTATTGAGTTACTATCACTGTCACTGCTGTCATCAACAGAGGACCTGACTCTGGACCCCGATTCAGCAAACCACCTCCTCATCCTCTCTGCAGACCTCAAGACTGTAAGGATGGGCTGTAGGAAACAGGAGCTGCCCGACAACCCCAAGAGATTCGACACAAACTCGCGGGTGCTGGCTACCACGGGCTTCAAGTCAGGAAGACACTACTGGGAAGTGGAGGTGGGGGCCTCAGATGGTTGGGCCTTCGGGGTGGCCAAGGAGTCCGTCAGGAGGAAAGGTCTCACGCAGTTTTCACCCGAAGAAGGGATCTGGGCGGTGCAGCAAAACGGAGGTCGCTACTGGGCAGTCACCTCGCCCCAACGCACCCCACTGTGCCTCAGCCAGAAACTCAATAAGGTCAGGGTGTACCTGGATTATGAAGGGGAAGAAGTCTCCTTCTACAATGCTGACAACATGCAGCACATCTTCACCTTCAATGTCGCCTTCCAGGAGAAGGTGTTCCCTCTCTTTTCGGTCTGTTCCACTGTTACCTACATCAAACTGTGCCCCTGAGACTTCTCATGGGCTTCGCTGAGGACCTGTCTCCGTGGTCTTCACTGGATGGTGCCTAGACAGCGGTGACGAGCACAAGAGACTCTCAAATCAGCCGTGCGACCTGGTTTGTTGGTACATAGGCAGGCAGAGAGCTCATAGATGGGTCAAGGAAAAAATATCACAAGGAGGGTCTTCAGATCAGCTTAAAATAGAGGACAGCTATTGAAATCATCAGCAGTCCCCGGAAGGTTGTGGTCACCATCTTAAACCCATCTCCGGACCAACTCACCGCTTCAGCCAGAAGGAAACCACTGGTGATTGGTTTGCGGCTCCAAGTCTGATGACGGACGGGTATTTTTCTTTTCTGGTGTGGGTCTACGGATCAATATTAGAGCTGGTGGGATGTTTTGGAGTTGACCCTCCAGCCCTTTAGAAGCGTCGAGCACTTAGAAATGACATGTTCAGTGAGTAAATGTCCTGTGAGAAAGGTGGGGAGACTAACACTGAGCAGGACACTTTGGACAGCCATCCAAAGCTGGACTAGGCAAAGCTCCTTTCTATTTGATCAAGTTAGACAGTTTTGCTCCTCCTGAAGTGAACTTAATGGGGATTTTCCATTATTTTACTCTGTTGTTGCTCCCAACAAGCCGTAGCCACCACCTCTGTGCCAAAAGTAGAAATCCTGCCCAGGTGCCTTCACTCCTACGAGATTTAGGAGGAGGTAATTGGGCTTATTAACTGCTCCTGGGGAGCGACTGGATTTCAGTGAGTCAGGATGCTCAGTGGGAACGCTCGCACTCTCACGGTGGGCCATGCGAGTGGTTATAAGGTCTCAGCTGGGGTTTCTGGCTCTTTCTCTCTTGGTCCTGCTGGGAAGAAGGGTCCCCAATGAAGGGTGGGTGTCTGGTTATTTATTCCAGCTGGTGCTCCTAAAATCTGGGATAATAATTGTACTCCAAAGGCTGTTTTTGTGATGTTGAGACGGTGGTCTGTGCTGTCCCGGGTGATCTAGACCACAGGGCCACCAAGATCTGACCTGCCTTGGAGTCGAGCTGGGGTTGAAGAGATGCTGTGGGCTTTTGGTTGCCTTCTCCATCAGCTGGTGTAAGCGCTCTGTGCTTCAGTTCTCTGTCCACGGCTCCTCTGGGCAGGAGGGAGGTACTGCTGCTACTCTGGAAAAGGCTGAAAGGCGGTTTTGTTCTTTTTTTTTTGCGAAGCAGGACATGTTGATGTCGCTCAGGTGTGTTTGTCCTACTGGATGTGAGCAAGAGCCACGTTTCTGAATTTCGGTGCTCCTGTGTAACTCCTCCCGAGGTCCCCTCTATGCAGAAGATGATGTTTTCAAAATAAACCCCTCAAGGTTGTTCCGCTTTGCCCACCGTCACGCGGACTGTGGGTGCTGAATCTCGTATTTCCTCAGGCTCTCTTTGCTGCTCAGTTCTCAGCAAAAAATCACCCGTTTACCTTTGTCTTTTTTTTCTGGAAAGCCTCGCTCTTTGCCACGACGGAAGATGTTTAACACGCGGCTTGCTTTGTTCACTGTTGCTTTTGCGGAAACAAAGCAGCCTTTTAAAAAAAATAGTGAGTGTATTATTATCTGAAGTGATGAAAAAATACGGTTTCTGGTTATGGGCATTGCTGGGTGGCTTTTTAACCTTTTTCTAGAAAACACGTTAAACCTCTTTAGCAAATATGGGGGAAGGGAAAAGCTTTTCGTTTAATCGAGACCATTTCCTGGGCAGTTCTAAGACGAGAAAAATTCATTTCTGCGCACAGAAATGATCTTCATATGTGCTCAAACCCACTGGCGAGACCCTGGCCAACTCCAATGCCAAGAAACTGTGGACTGAACGAGTGCACTTCCCATGTTTTAGGGTTTTTAAACCCCTTCTCTGCAGTAAATCCATGTCACAGCTGCAGAATAAAATGAAAATGCTGCAGTCCTCTCCTCGGGCATGCAAATCCTGTGTGTGCAGATGGGTGGTTGCCCTAATCGCCTTCAGTCGCTTCCACCAGCTCGCGCCCTTGGTCGTGAAGATGCGCGGTCCACCAAAGGCCGCCTTAGGCTTGTGCAAAGGGCGACATCAAAACCCAAACAGACCAGAAGTGGCATGAATCCATACGAAAACACCTTTATGTTGCTAACTCAGGGAAGAGGTGGTTTTTTCCCCCCACGTTGACACGTGTATCTTCCCACGCATGGGCGAAGGTTTTCTCTGCACGCAGCTGAGACCTTTGCTCTGTCCCAAATAATGGAAATCTGGCCGGTAGCTACTGGAGATGAAGCACAATCCATCTCCTGTGAGATGTATTAATGCAAGATCAGGTGAATTTAAGACGCCGTTAGTCCTGAAAAGAGCTGGGGGTGACTGGGTGAGGCACGAACGTCTCCATTTTCAGCTGGTGGGTTGTTTCCTACCCTAAGAGTCTACATTTTTACTGAGTTTGGCTTTACATCCACATTATTTAAAGCTGCAGCAGAAAAGGTCAGACTGTGAACAGGTGAGCAAATGCCTGAATTTTCCAAGCTCCATCCATTGCTGAAGCTATGCCACTGTACAAATTGTACACATAAACAAAAATCCCAATTAAAAAGAGAGACATTAGCAGGAGACACGGTGTTTCTCACATTCCGACCGGGTGTTCCTCTTGTTTGTATGTGAGAAATGCTGTTTCTGCAAACCATGGGAAGCAGGAACCATCGCCCGAGCGGATGTGAAACCTCTCCAATTGTTCCCAGCCCACGTGCTGGAAAGAAAACGTGAAGGTGCTACCTGTGCTCGTCGTCTCCTGTGTGTTACTTCTGCCTGCTAACGGGCTGGAGAACATCAGAATTGCGGTTTTTAAGGATTGTCCCGCTCGGAATTTAAGCCTAAAGAAAGAATTTAAGGGAAAACATGTATATACACACACGTATACAAACACATTTATATAGGGGTGAAGGCATATATATATTGGGGTGGGGTTTTTACCCCCCAGGTCTGTTTCCTCAAGCACAAACCCAACACCTGCAACCCCACATACTCCTCCAATCGGAGCTGCGCTAAAAAGCTGACGACAAAGACCGAGACAACATTTGCCTTCAGACTACCTTCGCGGGGAGAAACGGGCGTCACCGCCTGGGTTATCCTGGCAGCAACGCGGAGCTTTCCTCGCTGGCTTTGGCCAAACCTGAAGGGAAAAAAAAAAAAGAAGAAAAGAATTTATTTTTTTCCCAAATCACTATCATTTTTCTCTACACTGGAACCAAACAGAGCAGCAAGCAACAGCCAGGGGGGGCTGGGACTGGGCTAGACCTGCTCTGAGCACCGAGAAACCCTAAAAATATCATTTTTTTANAGCTGCAAGCAACAGCCAGGGGGGGCTGGGACTGGGCTAGACCTGCTCTGAGCACCGAGAAACCCTAAAAATATCATTTTTTTAACATGGCTCGTTGGTCTAGGGGTATGATTCTCGCTTTGGGTGCGAGAGGTCCCGGGTTCAAATCCCGGACGAGCCCTGCGTTTATCTTCTTCCCGCTCTATTCTTTTTCCCCCCGTTTGCCACGGGTAAATATTTTCACTCTTTTACTTATTTTTCCCTTCCTTCCGCAGCTTTCTGAAGCTGCATTCCAGCTGCAGCGCTTTCAGCAATTTATTGAGAAAACCCATGGCGGGGAGGGAAAAAAAAAAGAAAAAACAGGTTTCGGGACCTTTTTGCTGTTACGTGGCTGAGTTTCGCCGCGACTCGTAAATCAACCCTGCCCTGCTAATATCTTTCCTTACCCTCCCAAACCACACGAAAAAAAAAAGAGGCGATTGCTGCACGCAGCCTCCCCGGGCCCCGGTTCGCTCACAGCGGTGTAAATTCAGCGTTTCCCATTGCACAAAAGCTGCGGATAGGCGGAAACGCTCCGGATCTTTCCCTCGTGGGCTGTCACCTCCGCTTGTGCTGATCGTGGCTTGATGCCATGGGGGGGGAAAAGAAAATAAATTATTAATAGCAAGCGCGAATAAGCAGCTCCTGCAACCCTGGAAATAAAAACCATTCAGGAGCTGTGGTGAATCAAGGTCGGAACAAGAGGTGTGTAAGGGAGAGAAATGAGAGAAGTTATGATTTTTTCCCCCCAAAAAAACAACAGAAAAATGTGTTTCATTTTAACAGCTTTGCCAAAGAAGGACGAGCAAGAGGGGCGCAAGTGGNAAGGAGGAAAAACACTCCTGGCAGCGGTGGGATTCGAACCCACGCCCCCGAAGAGACTGGAGCCTTAATCCAGCGCCTTAGACCGCTCGGCCACGCTACCCCGGCGCAGGGGCGCTGCTGGGGCCTTCCTCTGCTGTCCGGTTCCTTCCTCATCCTCCTCATCCCCTTCCTCTTCCAAAAGCTCCTGCGCGCCTGGCTGAGGACAGGCACCATCCACGCCCAGAGCAATCAGGGCTCAGCCTGGCATTTTTTTTTTTTTTTTTCCTTGCTCACTTTTTCTTGGAAAACTTCTTCGCCGCGTCGTTTGAAAACCTGTAACTGCAAGAACCAGGGAATCGCTGGACGTTTTGCAATTCCTCAGTCCCCCCGGTCCTTCCAGCCGTTTACCACAGCCGGGACGCTCGGCTCAATCCATCAGGGAGGTTTTCTTCCTGGTTCTTGCGAAATCCAGCTGCCAAGCGGCGTCACCGTTCCACCGGCGTAGAGAACGTTAGTTTCCAGCAGTCCCACCGCTGCGACCTCAGCTTCATCTGTCGGGTGTTGTTCCACCGCCTGGCTTCCAAGGACAGCCAGACGGCAAAGTAACATGGACACGGTGATGGAGGAAGAACTATTGAGCTACAAATAGGTGGCAGATAAGCACGTTTTTTCCGGGACGCTTTCCCGGGAGCTAAAGGCTGTTCAGGTCAACGGGGTTGGGATCTCGCCCAAGGAAGCCCGTGATTTGCAGGCCAGATGAGTTTCAGCCTCGCTTATTCACTCCCACGCTTCCAAAGCTGCCCCGCGTGCCACACTGGCTACTAGCCTCTTCTCGAGACCTTTTCCCGTACGCGCCACCGTGCGTTGGGCACGATGGAAGCGGGTTCCTTCTCACCCGTGAGGCAGCACGGCAGCCACCCCCTGGGCTCCAGGGAGGCCCGTGGCTTCAAACAGGAGGCACGCTCCAGGATTGTGGAAGAGCGGC
>VZTL01052888.1:7326-20787 GCA_013400535.1 Scopus umbretta | reverse complement strand
AGAGAATTTCTGAAAGGAGATTAACCCCGCCCAGTGCTTGGGGGAGGAGGGAGGGGAGGACAAAATTAAAAAAAAAAAAAAAAAGTAAAAAATTATTTTCTTGGTGCCATCTGATAAAAAGAAGTTTAAAGGGGCACCAGTCTTTGCTTTTTAGTTTTCTTAAAAAGCAGAGGTGTGCCCCCTGGTGCTGAGCTGGCGGCCTGTATAATGTTTTGTAAGTAATTTTTTAAGTTGTATTGTAATATATCATCTATAATTTTGCTGCTTTTGGGGAGTCGGTTTTTTTTTTTTTTTTTGGATTCCCTTCTCTCACTTTCCCCTAGCTTCCCTATGTGATTTCTTCCGTCATGAAATTCCTCCATATAGAGACAAGTTCCCATCCTGGGGGGGAAAGCGGGGAATAAACACACATGCCCATAAATCCACCGTTAGTAAATGCGCCTGCAAATGGGCTGCTCGGTCCAGAAGGGGCCGGCAGAACATCTGGGCCACAAAATGCTTCTCAACAGCTCCGAACAGAAGTCTTGCCATGACAAAAGGGAAAGCCATGATAAAAAAACCCGACCCCCAAACCAACAAAAAAGAGCTTCGGGAAAACACGGGAGATTCGGTCCCCTGAAACTGCAGCTCCGCGGGGATTTCGGCTCAAGTAGGAGCTGTCTGAGAGGGAGGCTGCTGCTCTTCTCCATGCATGGGGATGGGATCCGGGGGGGATTCCTCCATGGTGGACCAGGTAACCCCACACCCACGGGGAAGGGGGATACAAGGCAGTGCAAACCCTTTGGAGGGTGAGCAACCTTCTGGTCCAGGTTTGCTAAGGTCACTGGGGTGTTTTCTCCATCTGACAAACACTGCTGTGATGGAATGCTGCTTTAATACCAAACAAGTTTCCAGCAGCCCCCTGGGATGGCTGGGAACCCAGCTCTTCCCAGAGGAAGGCACCTGCAACCCCCTTGTGCTCGCCTTCTCCCCCTCCTCACGCCGGAGCCTCTTGTTCCTCTCAGCTCTCGCCAGCGGATCTGCCCGTGCTTGGTCATGGCTGGCTACCACGGCGCCTTTCCCACCTGCCGCACCCCACATCATCCCCGCTCTGGTTTACCCTCAGACGCCCCGCTCCCATCATGCCCAAACTCACAGGTCACCATCGCCGACCCGCTGGTGATCCACAAACTCTCCGCTCCGCCACTGCCGCGGTGATACCGCCATCCTCGGTTGTTTCCACCATACCACCCCCCAATGCGCACCCCTCTCCTTGCCCCCTCAGGCTCCCTGGCGCTTCCCGCTTCTCCTCAAGACCCGTTATGCCCCTCAGGCAAGTTTGATGCCCGCCTCTGCCCTCAACTTTGTCACTTTTGGTGGCGTGGCCAAACCACTGGCAGGGAGCCTGTGCCATCACCCGTTGCTGGGCAAAATGAGGGGCAGGAGGCAGCCGAAGGGTGGGAAGTGGCAGCGGAGTGAGGGGAGAAAAGGGTGGAAGCGGCAGCGGCGTGAGGGGTAAAAGGGTGGGAAGCGGCAGCGGTGTGAGGGGTAAAAGGGCGGGAAGCGGCAGTGGTGTGAGGGGTAAAAGGGCGGGAAGCGGCAGTGATGTGAGGGGAGAAAAGGGCAGGAAGCGCAGAGGCATGAGGGGAGAAAAGGGCGGGAAGCGGGAGCGGTGAGAGGGGAGAAAAGGGCGGGAAGCGGGAGCGGTGAGAGGGGAGAAAAGGGCGGGAAGCGGGAGCGGTGAGAGGGGAGAAAAGGGCGGGAAGCGGGAGCGGTGAGAGGGGAGAAAAGGGTGGGAAGCGGCAGTGATGTGAGAGGAGAAAAGGGCGGGAAGCGGCAGCTCTGTGAGGGGAGAAAAGGGCGGGAAGCAGCAGCAGCGAGAGGGGGGAAAATGGTGGGAAGTGGCAGCAGCATGAGGGGGGAAAAGGGTGGTGTGAGGCGCAATGGCCCTACCGGTTGCTTGGCTGCTCCCAGCACACCTCTGCGGCAGGCAGCGGCGCTTGGGGCTCCCAGCGGAGCCAGGGCAGCGCTGGCTGAGGTGAGGCGCGTCGTGTGCCCAGCCGCGGCGGACCCTTCCCCCTGCGGGCGAGGTGGGGGAGCCACTGGTGCCCTCTCTGTGTGCAGCAGCCGGGCTTCTCTGCTAAAAATGTTGCCCCAAACCACACTTTTAGGGTGGGATGGCCATTTTGCGCAGCTGTGAGACCCACCAGGACAGCGGCTGGCCACAGTCACAGCGCTCCTTGTGCAGGCGAGCGCCAGGCAGGCAGGGCTTGAGGGCTGGCGGTCAGGTTGGCACAGCATGATGGCCGTAGCTGCTGCTGGATGCCGTGCCGTGGCTGCACGGGAGGCTCGCTTCGCCTCGTGGATGGAGGAGGCGCAGAGGGAGGGTCAGCACCTCGCTCGTCTTGTAGTGGTAGGACGAGGGGGAATGGTGCTAAACTCAAAGATGGTAGATTCATGCTAGTTACGAGGAAGAAATTTTTTACGCTGAAGGTGGTGAAACACCGGCACAGGTTGCCCAGAGAGGCTGGAGATTCCCTATCCCTGGCATTCAACCATTCACGGTCAGGTTAGACGGGGCGTTGAGCAACCTGCTCTAGTTGAAGATGTCCCTGGCCGTGGCAGCAGGGTTGGACAAGACGAGCTTTAAGGGGCCCTTCCAAACCCAAATCGCTCTGTGATCTTTCCTTAGCTGCCGTGTCCCAAATGCTGTTACAGGTGCTTAAAAGCTGAGCGGGGAAGATGACACTCGGCCAGGCCAGCGTTCGAACACGGTGAAAAACACCGACCCAAGGAGACAGCGCTGTCCCTCCGGGCGTCGCCTGACTGTTCTGCCTCTCTTGGAGGCACCATCATTTCCCACCAGCCGTCTGCCTTTCGGTGGGTGAGAAGCGAGTTGCTGGCTGGCGTTGCATCTGGCAGGGAGACGCTGAACGTGGCTGCTGTTGGAGGGACCTCTCCGATGCATGCATTAATGAAAAGCTCTTCCACTGAGGCAGGTGTGCTCTCAAGGCGTTTGCCTTCCTGCGTCGCTCCACGGGCGGCTCAGCGAGGCAAGTGAGGGTCTCCATGTTGAAGCTTAGGAAGTTCTGGCCCAGGAGGGACCTGACACTCGGAAACTGTGAGTGAGGAGCAAAACCTTGCGTGCAAGGGACAGGCTGGGCCAGAGGGTGGCAGCCTGATGGGGCGGCGGCCTTGGTTCCAGTGGGTCTGGGTGGAAATGAATTTTCAGGAAGCTTTCAAGAGCCACATGGACTGTTGGGCTCCCTCGAAATGAAGGGAGCTCTGCGAGGCGCTGTGACAGAGGATAGATGCGAATCAAAGCCCCCTTGACCCCGTGACTCCTGCCATGCTGCCTTGCCTGCGCTCGCCACACACCGTTTGCCAGCGGCTGCTCCAGCTCTCTGCTTTGGAGCGGACTCAGGCCTGTCCTTGGGTAGGGGTGGTACCGCCCTGGGCAAGGTCCGGGGAAGGAGAAGGTGCCTGGAGCGGCTCCGTGCCCCTTGCAGGCAGGACAAAGTGCTGCTGAGTGAAAAGGGCCTGGACCGGTTCCGGCTGCCGCGCTGCCACCCCGCATCACGTTCCTGCCCCCGGCACCGTGGTTGTTAGTGGCACGGGCTGGGCTTTGGGAGGGGGGGCCCAGGGCCGGGACCCCTGCAAGTCGCTTCCCCTGTGTGTGGGGTAAATCTGCTGCCTGCAGCTCTCCTGTGCAGCAGCCTGTCGGGTTGGGGACAGCGTGGTGCTTGTCCCGCTCCGCTCCTTGGCGCGAGCCCAGACCCAGCTCTGGGGCACGGGGTCGATCAAAGGAGCGGGGAGACGTGGCTCTTCTCTTGCCCATCCTACTCTCACGTGCCAGTCACCCTCCTGCTTCCTGCAGCTGTCCTGATAGTAGTAAAAAAGGGGTGTTGGAGTGTTTTGGGGGTGTTTTAGTCTCTCGCCTGCTCCAGAGCATTGTCGCCGTCATACCACCCCTGGGCGGGGGGAGGGGGTGTCATTCCAGCGCAGTGCTGCCCGCCGGGAAGCTGCTCTCCGGAGGAATACGCAGGGAGCTCAAGGGCACTGTCCTGCTTCCTCGGCTTTGCCACTGACTGGGCTCGGGTCTTCCCTCACGATTTTTCCCCTGGTAACTGGTGACATGGCAGCTCCGGGGGAGGAGGGAACCTTCTCTTGGAAATCCCCTGGCACCGTTCGCACCCATTTCCCCCTTCCCACGAGAGCGCTGAGGTCTCAGGAAAGCAGAGCGGATGGATCCCTGGCGTGGGGCTGGGGGCGGGAGGGGTGACCCCAGCACGGACCAGCTCAGCTGTGGGCGCTGCACCTCTGCCGCACAAGGGATGGGAGCACCCGCTCCCACCTGGCTGGTAACGGTGTCATGAGGCGCTTGTTCGGACAGCTCTGGCACAGCCAGAGGGGATGGCGGGAGATGGCGCAGGTCTTGAAGGAGCTGACTCCCTGCAGGCTGCTGCCTGATGAAAGGGGACACCCCTGTGCTGCGGCCGCTGGGCTTGATGCGCCGGCAAGCCCTTCCTGGCCTTAGGCCCCTGACGCCGCGGGGCTTGGCATCCTCGGGGTGAAGTGAGAGCTGCTTGGCAGCCCAGCGGAGGCTCCGTCTGTCTGTCCTACCGGCTTGCCCCCGCCGGCCCCCACCTCCCGCCCCCACAGAGACGGGGGATTTCCACCAAAGCCCGTGCCTCCGCCACGGGGTACGCCAGCATTTCGGAGAAAGAGCCTTGCCTGCTCTCCTTGCCCTCCAGTAACCCCAGCCCAACCAGTCTGCAGGCAATGCTGGGCTGCATCACCAGTCTCCGGCAGACTCCAGGCAGCCGAGGTCCTGGTCCCAGCGTGCGGGGCTGGCAGCGTCCGCTGCGGGGACCTGCCTGCTCTCCGGGCAGGAGAGCCCTTGGCCCGGCATTGCTGGGTCAGGGCGCCTGGGGCTCAGGCAGGGGCACCCCCATTCTCCAGTAGCTCCATCCTGGCTACAGCCCCTGCACGCATCCGAGCCTGGAGGCAGCGAGCAGCAGCCGTTTTTGGGACCTGTCTTTTAGGATGTGCCCCTTTTGGGCTCTGGGTCTGCATGGCTGAGGCGGGAGCCCCAGGACACCTCCGGCCAGCCCTGTGCCCCCAGTGCTGCCTGCAACCCGTGGGAGACTGGATCCGCTTTCCAAACTGATTCCCATTCTCCCTCCCCACTGGCATCTCGTGTCGGGACTACGAGCGTCCTGCTGAGGTTGAGAGCGCTTGTTGGCCAGAGGGGAGGACAAGCCTTGCGTCCCCAGTGACAGCAGACCCCCGTCGCTCCGGCCGTGCCCCCAAGGCGTGCTGGTGCTCCCCAGGGCTGAGCCCCCTCAGTGCCTGGGTCACGGGGCGGCGCATCCGCGGTGGCCCAGATCCGCCCCAGATCTACCCTGGAGGGCCGGCGGTTCCTGTCTGATCACCACCGTGTGATGCCAGGGGTGGGGGATCGGCTGTTGCTAATATTTATATTTTTGTCCTAGAATCAGTTGTCTCCAGGTGGTTTTTTTCCAGGCCCTGGAGCAAGAGCTCTGCTTCGCACCAGACCCCACCACGCTGGACCGACCCGCGGCTATGCCCCTTTCCGGCACTTCCCACCGGGGACTCAGAGTGACGCCTCTGGCATCCCCACGCGACCCCAGCATGCCACCCAAGTGCGAGGTAGCCGGGTTTCACATCCTCCCCGCTGCACGTCATCTGCTTTCTGTTCCAGCCGCATCTTCCCCTTCTGCTCCCAGCGAGGAGGGAAGCAGGCCCCGAGCCGCCGCGCTGCCTTGCCTACATCGCTGCTCCCAGGAGGGATTTGCTCCTTGTCTGGGGGTTTCCTCAGTGCCTCCTTCTCCTCTACAGCCCCATGGCAACGGCGGTTTTGCCGGTCCGTATCCCCGTCTCAATCCCTGAACGCGAGAGGCTTGCGCGCGCGGGGCTCAGCGCGTCCCTGGCCTGTGGGCTCAGACCCCGTCGCGGGCGCAGCCTGGAGCTCCAGTGCCAAAGGCCTCCAGCACAGTCTCTGCACGGAGGCTGTGCCGGGCCCTGCGGTGCCTGCGGAGCACGCCGCCGCCCCCACCCCACGTGCACGAGGCTTGTGCGCGGACCCCCCACCTCACCCAGACGGTGACGAGGAGGGAAAGAGGAACCAAGACAGGCACTGCGAGAGGTTTCCTGAGCAGGGCTGCGGTGTCACCAGCTCCCAGGCGAATCTGCTGCTGGGAGAACTGGTCTGGCTGAGGGCAGGATCCAGTTTTGCTCCCCGCAGCGCCCCGGCTGATGGCTCTCGGGGGCAGCTGCAGCGGTCCCCTCCGCCGCCCAGGGTAAACACGCATGTGAGTGCGTGCGTGCGTGTCTGCGGGCGCGACAGGGAACGATGCCCGTCGGGTGGACGTGTCTCATCACCCGTAGTTCACCCGTTCCCCCTCCGTCTCGTCCCTTGGCCCTGCAAGGGGGTCAGCCACGTGCCCCTTGCACCCGTGGGGCAAACACCGGTGTCGCGGCGCCCAGCCGCCCTCCCGGGGCCTCGCTGGTGGACCCAGCGAGGACTCCCCTGCCCAGGGTCTGGGCCCCAGCTGGTGGTGGCTCCGTCCACACCTGGTTAACTGGGGAGCCGTGTGCCTCAGGGCCGCTGCTGGCGTCTGTGGTGCCGCAGGATGGGTCGGATTGTCCCGGAGCCCCATCCTGGCCTCGCTGATGGGCTCTGCGATCCCCCCGCCAGCAGCCACAGATGGGTGCCCCCCCCGATGGACTGTTCTTTTAGTGGTGCCAAGATCCTACCTACATCGGCCGGGAGAACCCAGGGGTCCTGGGGTCACCCTACCCTTTCCCTCTGCCCAAAAGCTACAGCTGGCTCGCTGGAGCCCTGCCCCACGCCCCACCGCCCCGTAGATCACCCAGGCATCAAGGGGGCTTGTAGAGCTGCGGTCGCCTAGCACGGTGCAGAGAACGGACTCGCGGTGAGGGCCGCCCGGCAGGACCAAACCCAACCCACTTTATTGCAGCGGCAAAGCAGCAGAGCAGGAGCGGAGGGTGCGGGTCTGTGCGCCGAGGGGGAGCTGTGGGACAGGGCGCACCTCCCCTCCCTTCAGGGGTCTGGAGGGGAGACCCCGCATCCGGGCTGGGAAGAGGCACCGTGTCCCTGGCTGGAGATGGCCCTGGGGCCAGGGGCTGTGGGCAGGGCAGCCCCAGCGTGGCGGCGGGGTCGCTGAGGGCTGGGACCGGTGCAGGCTCCCAGGCTCCGCGGCAATTTCCCCCGGCAGCGGGAGAGCCAGTGCAGCCCCAGGTAACGGGCCCCTCCTGGGTCTGGCCCTGGAGCCATCTCCAGCACGTCCGCGAGCGGTGCGCAGGGGAGGAAGGGGCGCTGGCGAGGTGCGGCAGGGATACGGGGCACCGGGGTGAGGAGCTCCCGCCAGGCTGAGGCGAGGCCTGGCTGAGGGTGCAGGGGGTCCGGTTCCGGGGAGGCAGGGAGCCCTGAGCTCTGCCCCCTCACAAGAGGCCCCGCTGGTTGCGGGCGCTGTTCATCTTCATGGCCTTGATGATGAGGATGGTGCCCACGATGATGCCGACGATGCCCACGGCCAGGCCCAGGGCGCACACCAGGGTCTCGGTGCTCTCGGAGGCGGGGAGGGGCACCTGGGGCTCTGCAGAGGGGTAAAGGTGGGTGAGGCCAGGGCATCGAGCCCCCCTTGCTACCTGCAAGGGGAGGGGACCTAAGCGTCCAGCCCAGCCCCCATCCTTACCCCAGTGCTTCAGGAAGGCGGTGGGCAGCCCCCAGTGCTCCACACGACAGTCGTAATAGTCTCCCCGAGTGGGGATGAAGGTCAGGTAGGAGAACTTGCGGAAGGTGAGGTCCTGCCCTGGGTAGAAAATGGTCTCGAAGACGCCATCCGTCACCTTCTGCCCGTTCTTCAGCCACGTGATGGAGATCACGGATGGCCAGAACTTGTCCACGTAGCAGATCAGGACATTGGGGTCCCCCAGCTCCACGGGGTCCTTGGAGAACACCGTCACCTCAGGTGGCACTGCGGGGGGAGATGGAGAAGAGGTTAGTGCAGTCTGGGTCCGGCCGGGCTTCGCTGCCTTGGGCTGGGCAGAGGCCTCCTGCCCCATAGACTCAGTCTCGTTGTGCTGCACAGAGACCCCTGCCCCCCAGCCTGGGGCCGTGCCCAGGTCTCCACGTGCTCCAGGGGAGCAGGGCGCTGCGCGCCCCGCTGCCTCGGGCTGGGCCGCAGGGTGTGGGAGCGACGGCCCCAGCAGGGCCACCAGGGGTGAAGGCACTGGCCGTGCCGTGGCAGGGTTGTTACCGATGGTTGCCTGCGAGCGGTTGAACACTTTCATATCGACCTCCAAGTTCTGTTTGTTTACAGCCATGTTCTGCAGCGCTCCCTGTGCCTCGAAGGTGGCGAAGTTCCCGAACTCGGGAAGGCGCCAGATGGTCTCTGTCTTCTGCAGATCCACGTGGAAGATCTCATCCCCATCGAAATCGAACATGAACTGGCCGTCCTCCTTCTGCAATGGCTCAACCCGCTGGTAGAATTCAGCCTGGATCAGCGTGTTCCCCACTGGGAAGGGACAGGCATTAGGGTCAGCGCTTTTCCCACTGCCACAGGGCTCGCCCCGTCTCCCCACGGGCTCCCCCTGGGGACACCGTGGGAGCACAGGGCGGCCCTGATGGGGAGAAGAGCCCACCCTGAGCCTCTCCCTTCCCTCAGGCGCCCCACGGGGCTGGGCAGACGCCCGTGCTGACACACACACACACACACCCCCCAGGAAAGGGAGTGCTCGGACACCAGCCCCCCCACTCCAGCACCCCCATGCCATCAGGAAGTTTCCCTTCCCTGTCACCTGTGGCCGGGGCCAGTGACAGGCTGTGGGGATGACAGGGGCCTGTCCCCACACGTGCTGTGGGCTGGGGTGGTGGTCCCTGGGCCCCAAAGGCTTGGGGGCTAGCTGTCCTGCCCCACACGACAACCCCGCCTGGGCCAGTCCGTGGGGCACACCGCTGTGAAGGGACACCCAGGAGCCGTGGGTGCTGCAGGGACCTGACCCACGGAGCTGGGGCACTGAGGCATAGGAGGGCAGAGAGACCTGGGCCAGGGGATGGCAGGGAACAAGCGTCCTGGCCCCCGGCTTCCTCCGCAGCCTGCCCTGCCCTTCTGGGGTGTCCCTGGGGCCCATCCCCAGCCAGAGGGGATGGAGGGACAGAGCTCCCCATGCCCAGGGCCTTGCCCCAACCCTACACCATCCCCACGCCCCGCAGGTCCAGGGCACCCCACGCCCCACCTCTGCCCCCAGACCCACCGCCCCGCGGCCCCCGGTGCCCCCACGCACCTTTCACGGCCCCCGCAGCCTGCAGGGTCAGCGCAGCCAGCAGCGCCAGCGGGATGCCCCGTCCTCCGGCCATTGGCTCTCTTGGCACAGGGTGGCGAGGCCGAGACCAGGCGAGGGGCAGGCGTTGCTCTTGGGCCGGGGAGCTGTGTGGTGGGGGCCCCGAGCTCGGGGAACAGGGTGCCCCCAGATGCTCGGCCAATAGGAGGGAGCCCTGACGTGACTCATCTGTTCCCAGGCAGAGGAGCAGCACGGAGCACCCGGCAGAGCAGACAGACAGATGGACGCTCAGACAGGGTCCCACAGAGGTGCACTGCTGAACTTGGACCACGCACAGGCCTGGAGAGCGCTCTAGGGAGGGGGGAGGTGGGGGCCGCCGAGGCTGGGGAGCCCCAGTTGCTGGCCGGGGCCGGCAGCCTCCTCCCTGGGGTCACTGCTCCAGCGCAGGACAAGTGTCAGAGGGAGCCCTGCAGGGCCCGGCTCTGCCTGGTGACAGGTGATGCCGCCCAGCCTCGCCGCTCACTGGTCCTTGCTGGGACTCCCAGTCCCGGCGCTGGGCAGGACTGGGGTGATACCCCGAACTGGCAGAGTCCGGCTTGCTCCGGGGTCCCAGCAACTTTCCAGCCTCTGCTGTGAGCAGCGATGGAGACTGGTCGTGTCCTGGGAGCTGGGGCCGTGCTGGTGGCACTGGTGGTGCTGGGAGCCGACCTGGCTTGTGGTGAGGAGACCTCAGGTGAGCTCAGACTGTCAGCGTGGGGAGGGTGTTGGTGGAGATGGATCCCACACGTGCCCTGAGAGGTGCTGGGTGTTGGTGGAGGAATGGTGAGGAGAGGACACCCCCTCCCTCCCCCGGCCCCTTGGACCACCCTCCTCCAAGTGTTTGAGGGCTTCCACCACCGAATCCCTTGTCCTGTTGTCTGTCCTCTGCAGGGCCTGGGGGCAGTGGGCTCCAGGTGAGACCCAGTTCCCAAAGAGTCTGGGGGCAAAGTTCCCCCCCCTCCCTTGCTGAACCCCAGGAACAGCCTCCTGGCTCAGTTCTGCCCTGGCTGTCCTGCCCCCTCCCTTCCCTTGGGCTCTGTCCCTGCATCCACATCTTCTCACGTCCCCTTCTGCAACCCACGGCCTTGGGTGACAGTCTTCCCTCTCCCCAACTCCCCTCAGATTCTCTCTGGCTCTTCCCAGTCCCCAGGCTGTGACACCGAGTTGCCCTGGGGTCAGGATCACACTGCCAGTCCTATCACAGCTGTGGGGGAGGCTGGGAGGAGCGTGGCGATGGGGAGGGGGCCCCACCGTGCCTCCCTGCCCTCCCCTGCCCTGCCCGGGGTGCTGAGAGCACCTGGGGAGGAGGAGCTGGCCACCCTGACCTGCCTTCCTGCACAAACAGGGTTTTTCCAGGAGTGCTTTGTGGCCGAGTGTCAGTACTCCAACGGCACCGAGAAGGTGAGGTTTCTGGAGAGCTATATCTACAACAGGCAGAAGACTCTGCACTTCGACAGCGATGTGGGGCAGTATGTGGCCGACAGCCCCCTGGGCGAGGCCCAAGCCCAGTACTGGAACAGCCAGCCGGACATCCTGGAGAGCGAACAGGCTGCGGTGGACACGTTTTGCCGGCACAACTATGGGGTGTCGACCCCTTTCATCGTGGAGAGGAGAGGTGAGCGTGTGGCAGAACATTCCCTGGGAGACGGGCACAAGCCAAGCCCCCGGCCTTGCAGGAGCAGCGCGCGTGTCCGTGCCATGCTTGGGCAGGGCCCCAGGCAGCCCCTGCGCCCTTCCACACGGACGCAAGTCCCTTGCACCCTCCCGGGGTGCGTCCTGCGTAGGGACCACAGGGACAGCCCTGGGCCAGGCCGGGTGGCCTCTGTGCTCCCCCAGCCCCTTCCCAGCTTTCTCTCACTCTCCCACAGTTCAGCCGGAGGTGAGGGTCTCCCCCCTGCAGTCGAGCTCCTTGCCCCAGACCAACAGGCTGGCTTGCTACGTGACGGGGTTTTACCCCGCGGAGATGGAGGTGAAGTGGTTCAAGAACGGGCAGGAGGAGACGGAGCACGTGGTGTCCACGGACGTGATACCGAACGGAGACTGGACCTACCAGGTGCTGGTGATGCTGGAAACCACCCCGCAGCGCGGGGACACCTACACGTGCCAGGTGGAGCACGCCAGCCTGCAGCACCCCATCACCCATCACTGGGGTAAGGCTGTCCGGCACCCCGGGGTGGGGGCCCAAGCCCCTGTTCGAGGTGGGGAGGGGGACGGGGCCCCCCCAGCCCTGACCCCCTGCTCTCATCCCTGCAGAGGTGCAGTCGGACGCCGCCAGGAGCAAGATGCTCACGGGCGTGGGGGGCTTTGTGCTGGGACTCATTTTCCTGGCGCTGGGGCTCTTCCTCTACGTGCGCAAGAAGGTGAGCAGTCAGGACACTGGGTGGGGGGGTCCCCGGGGTTTGGGGTGTCTCCTGTGTGTGGGGCTGCCGGTTCTGCCCCACAGGAGCTGCCCCTGCTCCGATGCCGACCTGGTCTCTCTGTGTTTCAGGGCGCCTCGTTCCCCAGGCTGCAGGTAATGCCTGTCGCCCCGCGCCCTGCTCCACCCTCCCTCTGTGGGCTGGTCCCCACCTGCTCCCAGGGCCAGTGTGTCCGTATGGAGCGTGTCCCCGACAGCACTGGGGCAGAGCCCTGGGGACACACCGTCCCCCATCCCGGTGGTCACACCCTCTTCTCTCCCCACAGGGCTCCTGAACGAACTCCTGTCCCTGTGGATCTGCTCCGCCACTGTCCGTCCTCTGTCCCCCAACGTCACCTCTGCCTCGCACTGCCCCGTCCCGGAGCCCCACGTCCCCACACTGGGTCACCCCCTCCCTCCCGTCCCAGCTCAGCTTCGCTGTCGCTGCTCTGCAGCCCTGGGGTCCCCAGGGCCTTGCGACGGTGGCCTGAGGGCCACCTGCTCCGGCTAATAAAGTGTCCCGGTACCCTCCGGCCCTGGTTGTTTGGGGACAGTGGGGCAGGGGTGGGCCACTCCCTTGCGCCCGTGAGGCCGTGACCGGGCTCCGAGTCCTCGGTGGGGACCAGACGTGCTTGGCGGCCTGGGGCTGCCAACCGCGGGGGGACACTGCGAGGGGGGGCCGGCGCCCCGTCCCGTGGGAGGCGGGCAGCACAGCCTGCACCCAGCGGCCTCCGGGATGGAGCAGGAAGGGTGATGAGGGGTCACAGGGTCCCCTCACCTGCTCCCGTCAGTGGCTCCGTGTTCCCCCCCGGTGCCTGAGCCCGCAGTGGTGGGCAGGGAGCAAGACCCTGGGGTGGCGCACCCCATCCAGCCCCAGCGGCGATGGCTGCTCCTGTCCCGCCTGCCGTGCCCCCGCGTGGGATGCTGCCCTGCACCCCAACGTGGCACCCAATGCGCCCCGTAAGGACCCAGGCCTCCTGCCCTCCCCCTCCGCTGCTGCTGCCGCTTCCTCCCCCAGACTCCTCCCACAGCCCCACGGGCCCCCCCAGTTCCCCACCGCACTGCGTCACCAGGATGAGCGGGCGACAAAGATGGTCGGTGCCGTCACGCTCGGAAGCACCCCGGGCCGCCAGAGCCGCCGCCAGCGGGGCGCCCACGGGGCTGGGGGGCTTGGGGCAGGGCTGTGCGCTCCGAGGACAGGAGGTGTCCCTGGGGTTTGGGGTGTCTCCCACGTGTGGGGCTGCGGTGCTGCCCCACGGGAGCTGCCCCTGCTCCAACGCCGACCTTGTCCCTGCATTTCCGGCCGCTCGGAGCTGTCCCCGCTTCGGAGCTGTCCCCGCTCCGGCGGGAGCAGTTTAAAGGAAGGGCTGAGGGTGACAGGCAGAGGGAACCTGCGCTGGATGGGGACAGGCGGCGAAGGGCTGACGCGCGTGTCCCGCCGGCGACACCCGCCCTCCACAGAGGCGTGACAAGAGACAGGCAGAGCGGCGGGTGACGCGAGGGCGACGCGGGCCCTGCTCGAGGCGGGACGCGCATCCCGCCGGCACCTGAGCGACGCGGAAGCCTGGCTCAACTCGAATAATATTTTCTTTATTTACATGTTAAAGAATCGAAACGTTCGAAACATACAATAAGATGAAAACACGGCTCTGAAGGTCTAAGGGGGGGGGGGGGGGGGAAAGAAAAAAAAAAAAAAAAAAAACAAAAAAAAAAAAACC
>VZTL01052887.1:49605-66974 GCA_013400535.1 Scopus umbretta | reverse complement strand
ATGGAAATACCTCAGGGGCTCTACAACGCGTTTCCTTTTAAGGTCCAGCCTCTTGAAGTTCACTACTCTGCCAATAAAGCAAAGTGTCCCAGCTCCTTTTAAAAAATCATTTTGGGGAACCACAGCTTGCCTACGTTTTCCATGCATGAGTTGAGGCACATTCTCATGCATAGTTCAGTAAGGACCAAATGCACAACACAAATAAAAGTTGGCTTTTATGCAGGTTTTAAACACGCAAACAAAAAAGCACCTATTTCAGCTAATAGAGGGGGAACTCCCTGTGTATTTTGAATATATGCTATTAAAGCATATATGTGGACTTTGTGATTTTCTTTTTAGCACAAAGGAAACACTTGGCCCTCCACAGAGAGCAAAAGACATCAACAGCGGGCTAGATGGGGCAGGCATCCTGGCAACCATTGGCATTTTAAAACCCAGGCACTAATAACCCTATGATCAGTGTAAATTAGATGATGTTCCAAACTGAAAACAAGAGAAGGAATTTGAAGAGTAGTGACTATAGGATTTGTTGCAATGATCTTTATTTGAGAGCTAAACCTGAAGTTAGAGAAATTGTAATGCTGTTCAACAACCGGAATAAGATTTGGGAAATGCTGAAGCGGGATCCAGAGCATACTAAAATGAAAGTCTCCTCAATATATAGACTTAATTAGATCTGATAATGTGGTCTTTATTTAAGGAAAACTGCCACTGGGTTCTGTCTGGAATCAGACTTCTTGGTAATGCAGTCATAGAACCGATTCCGCGGTGAATTTAGACAGATGATCTTGGAATTCATCTTTGCTGCCCTGCTAACGACCATTTAAAAGATCTTTTATGCTTCCAGACTCCTCCAATACAATTTAAATACTGACAGAGGTTACAGTGGGCAGTTCCAGAGTGTTCACAGAGCAGGGACTCTGCTTAATCCCACGTGTTGCACCAACTTACTCATGTGAACTTATACTTACAAAAAAACCCCATAAACTTTAATTCTAAAGTTATGTTGAGCTGTAACACAGAAAATCGCTCATTCCTTTCTATAAAATACCTAATTACTTACTTCAGTATTTGAATATGACGTTTCCTTGCCAACTTAAGTCACAGGTCTATTTTACAAGGCAGTCAGCACTGGAAATGCTTCTGATCCTCCTTTAGGACATTTTGCCTCACCAGATACAGTTCCTCCAGCCCATTCCTCCTTCACTTTCCTGAGTTTCTGATAACTGTTGGTACAACCCCAATCATTAGCATTTGGAAACCACTGAACCAAACGTTATGTAGAGACACTGATCTGCAGGTTGGAGGAGTTAAATCCCCTTTCCTTTCCCAAGTGTACTCATTATCCTGTGAAAACCCTGGGAGGGAGCATTATTTTTCCCTTGCACTTCTTTCCCCTGTGGAAAGCTCAGTCAACTGCACAGTATCATCCTCTCTGCCTCCCCTTTCACCAGCATCCCTTGACAGTGACCTCTCCTCACAGCACAGCATGGCAGGGAGCTGGTTCTTGCTTGGGATGCTTAGAACAGCAGACACACTCTGTGCATCGTTTGTACACAGAAGGAGGCAGGAAAGGGAAGGGTTTTGCCGACACCCATGCTCAAAGGCGAGACCAACCAGCAGTTGTAACTCCCCTACCGAGGCATTGCCACGGGGATCACAAGAGAAAGTAAACCAAAGAGCACTCCTAAAAAAAAAAGGGGGAAACTGAGACACCGTAGCCTCCAGCAGGTGCCAAGGGAAGGAGGCAGCATGTTCTCGCCTGCACTGAAAGAATTTTTTGCATTCTTCTTCGACTGGTTTTGATTTTAGCCTTCCTTCATCCCATGTAACAACAGCCGTCCAAACTTGCCTGAGCGAAAGGGCAGAGTCACCCCAAGTGCCCTCTCAGATTTACTCTATCACTGAGGGCTGCAGAATAACAGTTTATAACAGAAAAACAGGATGTTTGCATGCTGCATACTACAGACATAGACCCTGCACAACTGTGGTGGGATTTTTATTTCTAGATCATTCCTGGCTATTGCACTTCTGTTCCTTGCTATTTCTATGTAATTTTTAAATTGAAAAAAAATACTTTCTTTACATTGCTGTGTAGAAAATCTTCTAACATCAAGCAGAACTAATCTTAGTATCAGTTTGTTGCAATGGGTTATACTCAAAACTAACCCTAAAGATCGCTCAGAAACTGCTGCCAGCACTAAATGTAGCTACCAGCCTGCTGGGCAAGAAGGATGGTTATCAGGTACAAGGAGGCTATTACACCTACTCTCTGGAGGCTGCACTGACTTCTTATTTGCTTCCAGATGCAGGTGGGACGGCTGATGTTGACTGATAAAGTCTCATTTGACTTGGTCACTGCCTGAGTGTGGTCTGCCTGCCTGGTTGTGCCAGACCAGCAGAGTGCTCTTGCAAATAGTCTCCAGATCCGAGTAACTGGCATCCTTCTTGCGGAGGCTTCGCGTGAATGGATTTAGTATCCTCCACCCGTGTAACCTGAGTCTGCCCGGGTGTAATTCTGGGGTACAGCAAGGAGAAAGTGCCTTTATTGGAGCTGTTTGTATTTGGTCAGGTAGCAGCCCAATGTTTTCCAGGACTGTATAAGCAAATTTTTGCCTAATATTTCATTTGGCTAAAACAGAAAGCTGAACAGCTTGGAGATAAATTTTTAGTCAGACTTCTCAAAATTACTTGGTTTTCAAAAGAAAAAAAAAATGCTTTACTGTAAAATAAGCACGAGGGGAAAAAAGGTAATTTTGCTAACTGGTCAAGGTTTTAGCCTGTTCACACAGAATATGAATGCAGATAGGACACTATTCAAAGTTTTCCGGCACGCTCAAGGAAGTCCTAATCTGCTGAAATTCTCAATGACTGCTTCCTAGACATAGTTCAGGATCAGTACTCTTTCCTCCTCCTTCTCCAGCTGGTAGCTGTTTCTGATACCAAGAATCATATCTTCTTCCCTGGAAATCCAGTTCCCCTTGGCTTCCTGACTCTGCCTTCCCCCAGTGCTTTTTCTAACTCTGCAGTTGCTACATCAGTGCACACTGCAGAGAATCCTTCCTATTTCTCCCTTCAGGCTTCTGTGAGCATCCCCCATGCTCTGCTCTTTCTCTTCTCCCTCTTATCTGTATAGAATCTTATCTGCAAAAATTATTCAACCAATTATTCATTGTGACTGTTTCTTGGATCTGCTTAGACTCTCCCGACCATTGCTCTCCTGTCCAAATGAATACCTCAGCCTGTCTCTCTGACACTTCTTTACTGGTGCTGACCCTTCAGTTCAAGATCAATACGGAAAGAATTAAAGTCTTAATAATTTCTCCCCGAGTGCTCGCTCCATACTGTTTGCTCAATAACGGTGGGACACACCATCATCTTTCCTGTCTTTCAGGTTTGTGATTTAGATATCATTTTCATCTGTGAGCACTCTCCTTTGAGCTATACTTAAATCTTGTAGATTTTTCTCCTGTACAATATCTAAAAGCTTTCCCCATCCATCCACAAAGTCTGGACTCATCCCAATGCTCAGCATCTCAGTCACTACAGTGCATCACTACCTGGTTTTCTCTCTGGCCTGTAATGTAACCTTGTCCTATGTGCGTCCACTCAAATTATGCTGCAAAGATCCCTTTCTCTGCCCAGCATTTTAACCTTGAAGCTTTCTCTTGGACTCTTTCTGCCTCTCCCTCCTGTCCCCTTTCTTCATTTATTCATTTCTTCATTTATTAACTCAAACAAATGTAAGCTGCTTCTGTTCTTGTGGCAGGTCAGTCATAGTCTGTCTCTCCCCCATGCTGAAAATGTTGACTTTCAGCTTTAGCAATCAATGATGTGAGTCTTTTCATTTGCCTGCTCAACTCAAAGAATCACCTTTGTGCTGTTTCCAAAGTCGTCCCTTGTGCTTGTGAGGGACTCTGAGAAAACATCCCCAGAGTTACTCTTGTCTGGCTTTGTATCACTCTGAAGTTTTCTGCTTTGATGTAATGCCCACAAAACGGTGTCAAAGTGCAGTGCCAAGACCACTGCCTCGCATGCTGGCTCTCCTGGCTCCTTTGTACTCCCTTCTCTACTTGTATTCACCAGTTGTTTCTTGCCAGGCTCTTTGGGGTGATCATGACTAGGGCACCTACGCCCTAAGATAAAACAAAACAATTACTACCGATGCTTATTGCAAATCCCACAAAGGTTGTGGTTCTCCTCCCCCTCCGGTCCTCCCAGACTTTGCTCTCTAAAACAAAGGTGAGATAAATATGCTCATCTGCTCAGAAGTCATGGTAATCTAGCACTCATTACTGATCATGGGATAAAGTCAGGGGAGGCAGAGATTATGCACTCATATCCCCTATGCAAGTAAAACAACGATATTCATTATGAATTAATAAATTGAAAACCTAAAGTTGGAAAATGCTTATGAGAAGTGTTCTCTGCACATTACCCTTAGCAGTACATTTGAACACAGGATCACATGCAGTTGGTGGACAGGCAAAGAACAGAAGGCAGTTGACTTGGCCGTGGTTCCCCTGTATCCACTTAACTACTGTTGCAGTAATTTGTTTTTCTACTTCATAGTTCCATCTCCTCCTGCTTGTTTGATGTCATAAAAATCCAGCAACTGTGGCAGTTTGCACAATGCATGTTATAGCCTTGTGTTCACGTACCACATATTCAGCATTCTGGATTCATTCATGACTCAGATTGGAGGAGAAAATAGCTTGGGATGGCACAAGCCCTTGATTAAAGCTTTAGGGCCAAATCAACAACAGCTGAGGATCCAGCCCATATGGCCCGAGATCTTTAGCTGCGTAAAGGCTGCAGGAATGGGCCCAAATAGCTTTGGTAATTAGCAAATATCGTATAAAATAGATGAAAAGTCTTTGGCAGGGAATGCATATTGAGTAACATTTGAAAATTATTCATAGCATATTAGTATACTTCTTTAGAGATAAAACTCAATGGCATAAAAATAATTTGGGAGGGGCAACTGTAGTCTATCACATGACTGTCAACAGGCAAACACTTTTCGTGGACGAATCAGTATTTTACAGATACCTTTAGTCAACTCAAGGAAGGGCAGAGGTGACCATCTAACACCTGGGACCTGATCCTACAAGCTTTTCTGCCTCTGCAGGTAAGCGTCCTCAAACCTGGTGGGGACTCTTCAGCCAAGCTGCCTCCCTGTGTGTGGAGAGCTACCGTTCTTGGGTAGGTATTGCAGGTCAGCCTGTACTTGCTCAGTGCCTCGGTCACCCAAGAGCACTCAGAATGACACCCAGGTACATCCATGGAAGCAGAACTGAGCCTGCTCCTATCTAAATCCACCAATTATTGCACCGAGTACAGCAGTAAACAATAACACAGCAATTAATCACCCTGGTGTAGCCGTAAGAGTTACTTTCACAGATTATGGTAAGCAGCATGCGGTGTGGAATAAATCATTTTTAATGCAAACTCTGAGGAATGGCATGTTATAAAATCACTCCTGATAAAAATCTAATGAAAATGTAAAACATCGCAGTGCAGTCTCCTGGGTAGAGTGAAGATCATATTAAACCCTCAAGAGACAACGGTCAGGGATTTCAATGAGAATCAAGAGACAGTTTTCCCAGGATGAGCTCGTTAACCTGATATAAAGACATGATATTGATTTGATGGCTTTGTCTCTTTCACTGTTTCTTTCATGGAGCCTATTTTTAATTTAATCATCTTCCATTAATTTATTTAAAGGCTTTATTCATCAGAACAAAATCTCTTTTTTCTAAAAGCAGATGTTGTTGAGAGTATAATCCAGCATGCAGAGTGTCACAAGCAGCACAAGTTTGTTGCCGTTGCATTTGCAGAAGTTTTTCATGAATACTAACAAATAAATTCAATCTCCCCCTCCGTTGTGAAGTTCCCTGCGACTGGTTTTTAAACATTTTGAAGTCAGCCCTCTTACTAAGACTTCATGATCTAGCAAGCTCAGATGTGTCAATGACAGTAACCATTTTTAAATGTTCATTAGGATTTACCTGCTGGTGGCTTTATGAAAGGTGGTGGAATTAATGGGACAATAATAGGTACATTCCCGTGATCCTTCGACCCTGCTGGTGAGTCTGAAAGTCCATTTCCTGTTGCAAGCCCTGGGTAGCTTGGGTTTATATTGTATGGTGAAATAACACTGTCCTCAGGTAATTTTGGTTTTGGCAAAGAATTTTCTGTAAAACACAAAGAACACATTGTACAGTATGACAAATATATTTCTTAAATGCCCCTACATATCTTCACTAATCTGTTCAATGAATTACTTACCCTAATACAAGAAGAGTGCACAAAAAAACCCCAGCTATTTTCCCTTTTAAAAAAGGGATACTTTCTGGTATTCTTCAGAAATGCTCCGTTATTTTAAAATCAAACTCACACTGTTTTTTTTTCACCCCCCAAAGGGTGGGATTATTTTGTCATGCACATCCTTAGTACGCCTGAATTAATCAGGGACTCCCTATTCCTGTTATTTACTTCTACTGTTTGCATGGTGATCGCACTCAGTGTACTGTGACTTCACCAATGCAAGAAGCATAAACTGAAAAATAAAATAATTCCTAATTCTCTGTCAGTAATATGAATAGTAGTAATGGAAAGGATTTAAAGAAAGGAACAAAATCTTGAAATTACAGCAAAGTGTGCATCAAGTGATGACAGTTGTTATTTTAATTCTTTAATCCAAATTACCTCAGGATTCTTATTTGTAGGAATTTCTCTAACACACCTCAGTTAGCCACAGGGCAGGACTTAATTCTTATTATTCCCTCTCCTCCCATCTCTCAGAAAAAGAAACACACTTTTTTCCCTTCCATAGACTGCATACACCAAAATTTCTACCTGTCACAGGTATTCGACATCTTTGGTACATAAAACGTATGATTTGTATCATGTGTCTATATAAAAAAAAAGTATGTTACAAATTTCATCAGGCATAAACTGGAGCCACAAATCATTCAATAAAAGATCTATTTATTAAAACATAAATAAATGAATCACATTACTACACAGAAACACATTTCTTCAAGGTGGCTTAATGACATTGCATTTTCAATGAAAAATAAATATTGATCACCAATGTCACTACAGAACTAACAAGCTGCAAACATTCAATTTTAACACGATTAGGTTGTTTCACCTTACCTCTAATTTTTCCACCTTCTTTCTAGCCATCTCTGCTTCAGAACTGGTCTCTCTGGCATCAGTACTCATTGCAACACCCACTGCTGCTGCTGGCCATCAGAAAGAAAAACCAAACACTGCTGGCCAGAAACGCAGTGAAAAGTGGCAGTCCAAGAACATAAAAGCTGCTGCATTTTCCTCTCTTTACCTCGCCTTTGAGGAACTGTTGCCGGATAAGTCAAGATGCAGCAATTTCCTACTCTTCACTCTGATGACAAGTCCCTACCCATCCCCTGCGACTGAGGAGTCAGAAGGCAGCAACTGAACAGCTGAAGAAACAGACTGGATCCCGTCCTTCACGTTTTGAATCATGAAGGTCCAGCACTGTCCCAAACAAATTCCATCCCTGGAGAACTTCTACCGCACTTGCAGAAGACAGTATAGCACCGACATGGCTGAGGAGCCTTTTGTGAACGTTCACACTCATTCCTACATGTGTTGTGAATATTCCACCTCAAAATCTTTCAGCATTTTAAAAAGCCATAGGCCAAAAAGCCTTAGTTTTGAAAGCAAAAGGGTTCCTTAAAGCCACACTGCTAAGAGAGAAAGTGCTCCCTCTTTTTTCCAGTTGTGAGCAGTTTATTGGTACACAGGTACATGACTTTCAACTGACTCAAAAAAGGTATTATTTGTGAAGTTATATTACTAAGCACCTACTAGCAGCAATTTTGTTAAGTGATTTTCCTCATACCCTACTGGCTTCCTCGTACTAGAAGGCACACTCCGATATTTTAACGTAAACCAACCACGAAGCAAGCAGCTGAACACGCTTCCCAATTCACGCCAATTCAGAGAGGTTGGGATATTAATCCTTCTTTGCATGAACACAGAAACATGAAGTCCCATTACCTTTGAGAACAGAAATGTGCTGGCGGCTTTCCCCGTCTGCCGAGTAGTTCCTGAATTCAATATCTTCTCCATCTTTCAGTTCAACCTTATCATAACCATACCAGCCAAGGAGCTCATTCATAGTATTTTCTGCAAAGTTCTGAAAGAGAAAAATTACCTACTTATTTATGTAATCAATAACCATTTGGAAGGAAGGGAGGACTGCATAAATCGAACCGTATCTGAGCTACACGAGGAAGTGTCAGGTTTGGCCCACCTCCTCAAAGACTAATGTTCGTTTCATAAGTCAAGTGCATAAAGTGCAATGCATTTAAATCTCCGACTGGCACATGTAATTATGACAGAGACTCATACATCTGTAATTTAAAGAAAATGAAAAGGAGAGCTATTTATGACTTTTGCTCTGGCATTCAATGTCAGAAATATTTTAACATACATTCGTCACACAAACTTGTCTGTGTTGCCATAAAATATTTAAGACTGCAGCAAGAGAATAACAGAAACCCGGGATTTTTTTTCAACCAGCAGTTAATCAATCTTACTGCACTACAATCTTTTCAGCTGGAGCAGGTCACTGACACAATTACAGTTCCTTGAGGTGCCCATGAACCAAATCAAATAAAATCAGAGTGAAGACATTTTTCCTCAGAGTTACAAGCCCTTCCATAGTCAAACCACTTTAAAACTCTTCACCATGAAAGCATTTTACCATAACGTTTCATACAAACATCTCTTATATTTGTTTAAGAAAACCTTTCTCAGTTTTGCCATATTTATTTTCAAACCAATTTCCAAGCAGCCGTGTGGTTACATTTTATGTTTGTATGGAAATGCAAAATATGGAACACGACTGTCATAACTCTCAAATTCTATTAAAAGCACTTCTTCTAGGTCATGTGGCAAAAATATTTCTCTAGAAAATGCTCATTGCTGGGCCAGGAGATTTAGTGGAGTAAGTTAAGAAATCTGCAGCCAGGCAACAAAGCTTTCTGAAACCAAAGAGTGCCATGGAGCTCTACAGCTTATGGATTTAGGAAACTACCAAAGGAAACCAGCTTATGAATTATTGCAATGGCAAAGATCAGTTTAAAGTAGTGTGACAACTATAAAATGAAACAAAAAAGCCACACACGAAGCCTTTCCATTTGGTCTCCACATTTTTTTATTATTGCTCTTCTGAAACAAATTCCAAACTTTTTTTCCCTGTAAGATCTCGACATCTGAAATAATGCTCCTGATCAGCACTGTCTCCTGGGACTCTGGCTACCAGTGAAGGAATAAGGAGAATACAACACCAATTCAAAACAAATGGTACGTGTCAAATTTGCAGGTTGCTAGATTTTGTCTAGTAACCGCTCTAGCTTAATTTTTGAGTGGGAGCAAGTCTAATGATAGAACACAGCAATTCTCCAGTCATTCAAATACATAAATAAAATTAATCAGATGATAATTGCTTCCGAATTCAAAGCTACAGCAGGCACTCTGCCCCAGGATGTCAGAGCGCCGCACTGCTCCTGGCTCATTCATCACACCAGATTGCATAGGTGTTCCCGTCCCTCAAGGAGCGCTGCAAAGCAGCTATAAGCCACAAACACAAGCAATTTGTACTCTTCCAGGAGTATCATCTGTGCAATTGTGCTACAACCACACATTTCGGGAAAAGAAAAAACAAACCAAAAACCCACAGCAGACCCCTGGAGCATCAATTTCCTTTGGTTTTTTTCCCCCTTTCATTTTCACTTGACCTCCTGCTGGAGGTCTCGATTCTGTGGCTGTCCTGTGCAGCCCCAAATTGCTGGAAAACGTTGCATCGTTCCACCTTTACCTCTAGTGTCAGCATTGTAAGTACGACAGCCTGTGACATCCGAACTATGTCACTACTACAGTTTGCAACAAGTACAATGCAGTGTAATGTGGCTAAACGCCTACACTCATTTCTAAAATACATATTTAAACTCTCTCTTGAATGATGCAGTGTTGTAAGTGTTTTAAATTCTAGCAAAAATGGGTAATTTTTCTAATGTGTTTTTTTTTTTTTTTGGCTTTTAGCTTTTTAGAAAACTTCTCTCTCAGCACTGAAAGTCCCAACGCACTAACCCTCTCTCTAACACATGGGAATCCAACAACGAAATGACCTGGAGACGGGGAGTGAAACCTCACCGCTGCAGCTCACCCAGAATGACCTGAAGGGGTCCATGGAGGCCCAAAGGCAAGCTCTGCCAGCTTCCCTTGCTTTGCTGAATTTCAGCTATGGAGACGCAGCCCTAGAGACCAATCTAGCAAGGTAAAGACCAATTGACAAAGTCTTCCTGACTTAAACCCCATGCAACCAAATTAATTGAGTAGCTCTAAATTTGCCTCCTGTGGATGTTTTGTGTTTTATTTGCACTGTTGATCAACGCAGGCAGCGCGTAATTTCTAATTACTTGTCAAGGAATATGTAAGCAAGGCTGCATATATGCCTATTTTTCCCTGAAAATTCATACGTGTATATGTCTCTTCAGAAGCTAGTCAAAGTGATGGTCAGGTTTGTAATGGCACAAAGTTTAAGTACCTTTCCAGTCTCATTTTTACTATCCATGATGAGTGACGCACAAAAATGAACACTTATAACGACAAAAAATACATTTGATTTTGAAATTACCCATCACAGAGACTTGACAAAAAAAAAAAAAAAAAATCACTGGGGTCTTTTCTACTAACTTTGATGAGAGTACAATGAGGTTGCGTATTAGTAGTAACAAAAGTAAGCACCTTTTTAACATGGTGATTTCTCAACAAGGACGCTTGGATTAAAAAATACAATTAAGCCATTCTCCTTTATAATTTATCTTACCTATTCCAGTGATGTTGATCACTCTTAATACTATTCTCTCAGTGGCTAACAGCCAGGGTTTCATTACACAGCACTTTATACACAGCAAACTAAGAGGATAATCCCATCCTTAGCAAGCTGGTAGTCAAAGCTGAGAAATGTTTTCTTCTACACTAACTCTCTCACATAGATGGGCATCCACAGAACTACGGTATCACCTTCCCTCAGACTCCTGACTACAATACCCATTTGCAGCAACGTCTCACATCCTGCCAGTCAAACTGATTGTCAAACAGGTCATGCCCTTGCCAAAGCCACTGCCCTGAAGCTGACCACTATTATTTCATTGCTTCCATGTGTTCTCCCTTCTTCCATTTCAATGGTGGGCCCAATCTACGTGGATCCAAGATACAGTAACAAGATGGGATTTGTAAAGACCAGTGCGGTGGCATTACTTGAAACACAAAATGGTTAGATGAGACAAGACAATTTTTCTCTGTGTGAATGCAGGGGGAGAGGGAAGGGGAAGAGGCAAAAAAGCCCAGTTCTTCATGAAGTTAAGGAAAGGAAGGAAGCCAATTAATACACAACCTGTACATGCAGAGCAGAACCTCACTGAAAGAGGTACGAGCTTCAAAGGCTTAGTGAAAGGAAGGGTGATGATTGTAACAATGGTGCTTGAGAAAAGCAAGAATGTGGGACCCGCGGTTGGAGCAGGAGAGCAGAAAAAGCAGTGATAAAGCAGGCTAGACAGGAACCAGCTGAACTAAGAGATGACGGATGACCAGATGGATGATGTGCAAGGAGCTGCAATTTCAAGCTCTTGCAGGAACAGGACAGCAGAGGCACTGAGCTAGTCCATGCCTACTTACAGGCTCATTCCCCAAAAGGATGTGGAGCGTCTGCAGGATGGAGGCTGCCACCCCAACCCCTCAGCCCTGCCAGAGGGCCGGGATGATGTGACAGACCAGCGCACCAGGGAAAAAACCTTGCCCAGCATCAATAAAATCCCAAGCCAACAATCACACTGATAAGCTGGGACCCTTGAGCCCTGCGCAAATCCCACTGAACCCAAGGGGAGCCCTGCAGGGGTCCGTGGATTTTAAGGCAAAATTACAGCACAGAAGCTAACTTCGCCCTGCCAGAGAGGTAATGCTCAGTCCCCTGCGGGGAAACCAAGAGACCGAGCCCCAGCGCTGTTCATGGCGTGGGCCAGCGTCAGAGCTGAGAAGAGGAGCAGAAATCCTGCCCCGTGTCTTTCTGTGCTCACACCGCCACGCCACACTCAGCCTCTTGCGTGTGCACCGAGCAACCAGGCTCCCGAAGCTGCGGTGCAAACACGGATAACCTCGTCAGCTGCCAGCGCACCCAGGCAGCCGGTTAACATCCCACCGGAGCCAGATCTCCTGCAGGCCTCTAGCCGACAGCGCACCGTCGCAGCTGCCTCACTGCCAGGGCATCCACCACGGCTGCAGCACAACCAGCTCATCCCTGCCAAAGAAACTGGACCAGTGGCCCTAGCCACACAACACCGCCAAAGCCCTCCCTTCCTCACAGAGGGCAATTCTTTTTTTTGCCCCCTAACCCCTGCTAAGTCCCAAACCACTTATCACCACTGCGGGGCAATGTGTAATTTGCATGTTTTAACTGTACGATTTCTCTATTCTTGTGCTATACAGAAATGTCCTTTCTCCTGGAAGAGCCGGGATAAGTAGCTAACTATTATGCTCATTGGTATTTTGACTTGAATTTGCTTCCTATTCATGGGAAAGATGAAGAAGAGTGTGTTGACTCGCCAGATCGTGGTTTCTCTCCTTTGTGAGACTGACATACACTAAGCAATAAAAATATAATCACATTTATTCCCGCTTTAGGATTCATTTAATTGTAACAGTACACCTACAGCCTGATTTTTTACATCGCAATGCATCGTTTTCCCAAATCTTCGCTAATTAATACATTCTGAAGCTAAGCCACGCTTCTCTTTCCATCTTAGACCTCTTGCCTTTCCTCTTCTATGAACCCTATTCACAGGGGGCAAGGGCTGGCTTCACCGAAAGAGGCCTGGCAAACACGGCGGCAGGAAACACAGGGGAGAATGGGTCTGTCAGACTCATTTTCTTCTAGGTTTTACTGTTGAATGTTTATTTCAGATCTGGGAGGAAGCACAGTGGCTCCATTCCATTTCCTTGCCTGCATAACCCACTCGGTGCAAAGCCCCACAAATTCACTTTTCACTTTCACTGCACTGAGGAAATAAAAATGTTTCTATAGTCACGATACGAACTTGGGATTTTTTTTTTTTACCGGCCCTCACTTTCTTTGCTTATTTACGTTGTCGCCATATTGCATTTTATGGTTAGACCTTTACGCTATCAGAAAGCAAAATTTCTTGATGCTTTAATTTCCTTAGTCCTCCCACATACACGTTTGCTTCTGTAATGCCCACTTCGTTTGGGGAAGCACTATTTCTGCGGTGCATGGGCAGGTGAGGCTCCCCGTGCAGACAACACAACTCCCTTTTGCAGCCATCCCACAAAACTCCTTCCACGCAGACTCCGAAAAAAGAACCCTCCTGAAATAGTACAATTGATAAAGTCTGTCTGCTTTTGCACTTTCCCAAAGACACTTCTTGCTTTTCAGGAGAGAAGGGAGGAGTTTCCTTGGAATCTTCGGAGCACTCCGAGCAATCTGGATCGCTCCAGGTGCAGCACCGTTATGCGTGCTTCACTGCCTTCCTCCTTCTGACAGTAGTACTTTTAAATGGCAAACAGGGAATATTAAAACACTAAACTGAAAGATCTTCTGATGAGTTTACTATTAAACTATAACAGATGGGGCTGTCTTAAGATCTAGGCATCAGGAACGAAGCCCAATTTTAGATACAAATTAGTTATTGAGAATATTTATAGATGGTAAACTCCTTGGGCGCATGGAGCAGCCCTGTGAAATTACAGCACAAATTAATCGCTCGCCTTTCAACTGACAGAGACATACGGATACATCGTCTTGTTTGTTCAAGAGAACTTCCAGTGCAATCCAGTACTGGATGTAACTTCATTTCACAACATCGCAGAGCACCCAGCTGCTCCTCCTGAGCAGCACTGCTGCCTGGCAGCGGGATGGCAAATGGAAAGAAGCTGAGGAGGGACGGAAGGGGAAGCCATCACCACGTCTTGACGAGTGCTTTCATCAATTAAACTGCAAAAACTATTTTGGTCTTAAAATAGTACCGGGTTCCCTGATTACGATAGCTTTGGATCTTTTTAGGTGTGCTGTTATTCACCAACGAGTGAGAAACGGTACTGAAGTGAATTTCAGAACAACTCTCTGCTCTTCTTCCAAGCGTGAGGTGAACAATGCTACCTCTGGAAGAAAAAATGGAAAGTGTCATGTGAAGGAGGAAAAGGGACAAAAGAAAAAAATAACTAGGAAAAAGAAAGAGAGGCCGTGAAGGTCACAGCAAAACAAAACAGTTCCTCCTGAATATATTTTTCATTGAAATGTAATATCAGAAAACTGTGCAGAGTCATGCACTTTTTGCACACAACATTGTATCAAATTAAAATTTGTTATAACCATCATGTACATTAGGTTAACGATAACAAAAATGTAACTTAATATCTGGCATAAGGAAAGAGCAAGCAACCTGAATCCAGTCATGTTAAAACCAACTACTGTTGGAAGACACCAAACCAAGCAGTTAGGTGTTATGATTCTTCTCGAGTAAATATCTGACTGTATCAAAGAGCAAACCTTGAAGGAAGGCTCTGTGATGAGGTAAGTTTATTGCTCATTCATAGTGCCCTGCATTTGCCGTACTTAAAATAGACACTTGTACCAATGGCCTTTTTATTACCCGAAGGGGGGGAAAAAAAAAAGAAAAAAAAAAAAAATCACATATACACCAGTCCTTTTTCTTTCTGCTAGCAAAGGGAGGCAATTCGATCCAACGTGGGCTGAAACCTGAGTAGGTCACTGTACACCATGATAAAATTCCCTAATCCCTGAGCCAAATTTCCCTGAGGGGGCCCTCCTACTTCTCCTTCACTTTCCAAGCTGACTTTTCCATTCCCTCTCTCGTCTTTTCCTCCCCTTCATCTCTTTCATTTCCCCTACCTTAAAGCCTTGATATCTGATCTGCTGCTGATACTCGGGTTACAGTTTTTACAGCTTAGGCTGTCTATTGCTGTATACATTCCTTTCTTTCTGCTCTGCCGTGATTACTTACCAGAGCTTATTTTACACTGGTCCAGATGAAAGCAGTTCAGATGAAGGGAAACAGTCAGCCTGTTTGAACATTACAGATATGAACCCACACAAGGGCACATTGTGTTCCCTCTGTCATTTCACTGCAAACATTTTGCACAGTGAAACCAATTTGTTACATTATTGTATTCCTTGGGTTTATGAAGAACCACTAGACAGCTTGATTCATCAGTAAAGAAAAAGCGTAAATGATCACCACAGGATTTTAACTTTCTCAATAAGTCAAAAATTCAAACCATTTCTTTTTTTTTTTTTTTCCCTCCCCCCTCTCTTTTCCCTTCTTGGACGATAGCAGCCAACTGTCCTACTGAAAACGCAGTCTCCCAGCACAGCATATATAGCATATTTTACATTGAAAGGTGGCCTGTGTTTCGTGAAAGGTTCTGCCATCAGCTATCTCACTCTCCACCAGAAATCGTATCAGTTCAAAATGCCGCTTCCACCCGCCTTTAATTTATAAGTCAGCTGAAATCTGGAGGTTTCTAACCTTAAGCAGCTACCCGTGATTAAAAAAGAGAAACTCTCTACACGAAGGTTAACGCCAGTGCTTAATACCAAAGCATTAGTTTAAAATTGTGTAATTTTTCTCCTTCACACAATGTTGTTTTTGTTTCTTCCTCACCCTTTCAGACAAACATCTGTTATACTGTAGAAGAACAACTATCTCCCAAACCGCTGAGTGTGCCTCCAGCCAAAGTAAACAAAACAAACCCAGAGGATCCAGCACAGTCAGCCTTTATATCCAGCCAGGATAACATTTCAAATGTTTTGATTAAAATTAGCTAATTTGTAATCCTAGAACCTATGAAACTTAAAAGCTGCAATCCATATAGATCGCATTAGGCGATGCTCTAAGGGGCCAATGCCCTACACTACAGACCTCCGCAGCCCTCAAAACTATGTGGAATTACAATGACTCTTACTCCCCGGTGCCTGTACAGAGCTCTCCCCGAAAATAGGATGTGTCAGATATCTCGCAAAGAGTAATACCGCTCCTCGGGACTTGAAACTAGTACGGTTTGTTTCCGAAGACATGCAACAACATGTTATTTCGTTCGTTCCCCTAATACTACTCTTGTCCACATTTCCAGTGGATGTGCACGCAGAACTGTGTACATGCTCATTACGCAGGCAGCAGGAGCAAGAACGCCTGCCTTAGGCAGGAAAGGGCACCTAACCGAAATTAGCGGTGTGCAAAAAAGAGGGGAGAGGGGAGGGGATTCTGCATTCCTGTTTAATTTTACATGGGGAGATCAATGCTCCGGAAAGCAAAGGTATTTTCACTAGGCATCATGCATATTTATATACTCGCCTATATAGTACACACACTACGTGAATGTGTGACATTTTTCAGGCAGTCCTCCACTTGCAGTCCGCCTTTTAATAAATGACATATTCAAATTAAATGTCAGCAGCTTTATCTCATAACCAGACTATGCCGGTTTAGTCACTTTATCTGTGCATTCAACAACAACAAGTTCAGCTGAAGTCTCCCAGTACGCTGTTCCCAACTTTGGGGAATTAGAGACGTAAAACAAACAGGCGTGGAACAGACACGGAAAACAGGCGCAAAAAAAAACCAGGACCAGCCAAGCCCGGAGCAGCAACCTAACGATAAAATAAGTCCCGAAATAATGTTTTTGTGCGATCGCGGCCATCCTAACATCTGGAGCGGCCGCCTCAAGCGCTACCCTCCAGAGCACAGCTGGATTGGCACCGCTTCCTATCAGGCAGGACAGCCTTCTCTGCACGATAAATACACTTCCACCAAAAGCAGCCCTCGGACAGCCACCCCTCAGCAGCACCCATGCCGCTGGGATGAACTGGGAAGCGGAGCACGTAAAGCAGACGAGAGGGCGAGCGGGAGAAGGAGAGAAAAGGGGTCTCCGCGCTTAAGCGCAAGAATGATGCGCGGCTCAGACCGTAACATTTCACTTTGACAATTTAATTACACAGTTGCAGCTGGCTCCTGAAAAAGGAGAGGCATACAGTGTTTAAAAGAGGTCCCTTTCTTTCCTAACTTTAGGGCTTTCCCAGCTACCTGAGGGGATGGCTATAGAAAGGGGTTGGGGGGGGAGGGGGGGGGAAGCTCATCACTGGCACCCAAGGAGCTTAAAAGCCCAACGAGGGAGAGTTATTTTGAAAAAATAAATAAATCAAAGCTGGTCAATGAACAGGATTTGCAGCCTGTGAATTCGTCTCTGTTTTCAGCCCAGGAGGCGGAGTTGAGACA
>VZTL01052887.1:28280-39774 GCA_013400535.1 Scopus umbretta | reverse complement strand
GGGGGAAGAGGCTGTTGGCTAGAGAATAGGTCTGAGCAAATTCCAAGAGTGAGAGAGGAACAGAGAAAGAGGAAAAATTATAGGGCAGATGGAAAGTGTATCTATCGGATGATTGCGCAGGTGAATGTGCAACTTAAAGTTTTGGTGTGTTTTACTGTGGAAACAGATATAAAGCTGAAAATCAGACGTCCAAGCAGGACTCCTGATATAGCAATGATCTATACATTTAAACTACACAAAGTCTGTAAGATGACTGCCCTCTGTAGCATTTGCCCCGATCCTGAAAAAAATGGGAAGCTTCACATTTAGTAATATTTAATTCAAGAGGACTGCTTACCTTAAATCACTGTAAGTAAGGCTTGCACTGTCAGTCCTAAGGTTCTTAATTTCACTCCAGGGCTGACGATTTCCTGTGTCACTGCACTGTGAAGCTGAATCCAGAATAACAATTTAATACTTGAGTGCCCAGAGCCAGGCAGATGCTTTGCATAAAAGTGTTCTCTTGTGCGCGTGAAGTGCCTGCAGCTCCCCCCGGGAGCTGGTGGGTGCTGAGCACCTCCGAAAACCAGGTCACCATCACTCAGGAGCTCAGAAAGAAACCAAGGTGCCAAAGTTTAAGACTAAACTTACAAGCGAGTGATATCATCGTGGAAGAGTGTGTTTCTGAAGGACTGCCATGCTTTTGGTCATTTAAATTTTGGTATGTTAACAGGCATGCATTTGTAAACCAGGTGCTTGTTTATCTTGCAGCACCCTCCACAGATAATATGAGGATAAAAGAAAGAGGGAATGAGAGAGAAAAAAAGGAAGCTGGGGGGAATTAATAAAACAGAAAGGGATGGAGATGTTGTTCAAGGCTTCTTTCAGACTAGCTTGGGCATGCCTCATTGGCTCTGAATGCAAACTATTAGTTAGGAGGCTTAAAATAAACATAATGAAGTGGTTTTTTTTCCACATAATGCCTAATAAAACCGTGGAACACATGTCCACAGGATGTTCAGGGGAGCAAAAGTCTAAACAGCTTCAAAGAAGAGCTTAGAAGAGCCAGACTTGGAAGTTCTGGAAAACAGATCCATTTTGGTTTATTAAACATGACAGACTTGATAGAGCATCTGGCTCAAGAAGTCTCTAAAGTGCGGTCTGGTGGAAGCTGGGCGGACATGCCACAGGACATACTTCTCCGTACTTGCTCAATTTCTCATTCTCTTCCCTTAAGCATTTCATACTGGCTCTTATCAGATCAGTATGGGTATACTGCCTTAGATGCTCCTTTCACCTGCCTCAATACTCTTATATTCTATTTTGCATTAGTAGCTTGCTGTTTCCCTTCTATAGCTTGCTTAACTGTGTTGGCCTAGATCAATTGTTCTTCCTCTTGTACAGCAGCAGTAACTATGACTGCTATAATGTTCAAATTTTAATCATTTTAGAGCATGTACTGAAGTGGCAGGCAGGCATTTTAATTACAGGGATTAAAAGGAGAACAGATGCGAGCAAGTCAAGTGCTAGGTAAAAATAAATGCATCGCCCCTTGTACCCTGAGGGTCATCACTCTTTGTCTCCTACGGATTGACATCAGGATAAATTCAAAAGCAGAGGGAATCATACTGAAAAACACCTATATTGAACAGAAGGGTTTACCTAGACCAGGGGGAAGTGTATAGATAGTACAGTAACGTATAGATGAATACCTTTGTTTGTCTTGTTTTGATTTCCCCAAAGCCATTTAGTCAGTGCCACTTAAAATACAGTATTTTGTTCAGACACCGAATTACAAGGACGGATTCAAATGACTTTGTTTAACTCGGGTTTTCTAATTCAAATTTTGCAACCATTTTCTTTATCATCCAGGTTGACTTTCACATATTGAGACTTGGTTCTCAGACAGACATTACTCTCCACCAGGTAGCAAGGCAGTGGGTGGGCACAGAGGGAGAAGAGCCCCTTGGAAAACCATTTCCTTGAGTGCTCTGGGCTTTAGAGTTGATCAGTAAACAGCAAGCCAGTGCCGTGTCCTGGAGTGGAGTGCTCGTGCTCAGGGAGTGGGTCATGGCTTTCTCAGGAACTGGATCTTTCAGGCACGCTTCAAAGGGGACTCATTAAATAGAATGGTACAGAAACCCAGGTGGTGGTAACAAAGGCACCAGGTGACTTCTGCAAAGTTTACTTCAGAGGAAATGTGCAGCCAGCCTCAGTGGAGTATACCCGTCTAAGTAAAAAAATAGAGAAAGACAGAAAAAGGTATATAGATCTTCTCCCCTCAAACCCGGCATTGCTAGCAGAAAGAACATTTAGTATTGTATCTGTGTTTTGATTATGCACGTGAATAGCAAGCAGCAAAATATAAACAACATTTCATAAATTACATATATTTAGTCCCTGAGAAATAAACATTTCAACTGAGAACTGCTTCCATTTATTTATTTAAAGCCATATAAAATGTGTATCTTGTATATGTTTGCCAGTTTCCTACTATACTATGACTTTAATCCTTGAGTTGTATCACTGCCTAGTAATTGTGGAATTATTTATGTGGAGTTTTTCAATCTATTTTTCACCTAAGATACAAAATCCCATTTTTTTTTTCTGCTGGACCCTCCTGAATCACATCTTCTTCTGTGGTTGTAAGGGATGCTGAGACGGAACTCACTGGAAAAGAAATCTATAGAAAATCCATAGATTTGTGGGGCGGGGAGTTTAATAGATGGCATGTGAGTAAGCCTTTGTTCAGCATGGCTGTCATTTCCTCTTTGCTGCATTTCACTCTTGCCCAGACCATGAACTCCTTAGGCAAGGGACCATCTCCTTTGTTCCAGTTTTGAAATGTGTCTGGTTGGAGTTTTCCACTGCTACTAGAGTTCAATTAAATACAAATAATAAATAGTTAATGGGTTGCCAAGCTGCAGAGGTGGGGCTAATCAGCTGAAGCTTCATGGGGTGGTTAATGATGGATTAGGAATGGGGGAACTGATAAAGCTGAATATTTAAAGGCTAATATTGTACAGGATGATGGATGCTTTGTCAGCTTCGATTGCATATGACCAGGACTAACATTGTGCTTATCTTCCTCCTCCTCCTTTTGCAGATTACCCAGCTCCAAAACATTGCTGTTTTCAGAGTCTCTGTCCAAATTCCCCTGAGTGGAGCACTCCCTGCCAGAGGAGATGGCCTAAGAGGCTGTCTTACAATTGAAATTGGGTAGGGAGGTGAAAAAACAGTGACTCTATGAAGGAGGGGCGTTATCAGCCGCACACTTGTCTGCTCCCGTTCCTACTCAGCTTGCTGAAATGGAGGGATTTCAATTGATTTTGTTTTCTTTGCAGTGCTGGCTGGCGAGCCAGTGAGAAGGGAGCTGTGTTCTGCGAGCATGTGGCACAGGAGGGGCACGTCCCACTGCCTGTGCAGCGCTGCTGAGAGCTACCGGGAGCTTTGGCTTCTCATCCGTGCCGTGCATCGATGAGCTACTGTATCGCTGCGTTTTGTGTGCAGAGTGAAAAGGGTAACATACACCTACTCATACAAAGGATCCCTGTATATCACAGCTGTATTTATTTATTACTTAAATAAAATCAAAATAATTATGCATTTATTATCATTTATTAACCAGCAACACATCACGTTCTGATACTGGTATCTCAGTAGGCATATTTAGGCTTAAAAATTAATACCTTTTAGGGTCAAATTCTGTCCAAGGGACGTGACTCCTGCTGAAATCAACTGATGCTAAACGATGCTGTTTTTTCAGCATCTAACTACAGGATCAATAAGGCCTTCTTCCTTCTTGGTAGTCTGTCAGCTAGTAGGAAGACAGGCAGCCTTGTAGACAAGACACAGACAACGAGGTCAAGAGAGGTGGATTCTTTTCTCAGTTTGCCTTAGGGGTTTTGCAAAGCCTTGGACAAATCACACAACCTCTCTGTTAAACCTCCTGACTTCCAAAATGGAAATGATCATAACTGTCTACTTCCCCAGGATGTTATGGAGTAAATCAATTCTCTGTACGTAGCCGGGCAGGGGGGGTGGGGTGGGGGGTGGCAATGACGACAGCTACCTGGATGCTTTGGAAGGAACAGGCATATTTCTGTTAGCTTTCGTTTTTGTAAACAGCCTTAGGGTGCACCTAAGCTTTAAAATATTAAAAAAATAAGCAACAACTAGAAGAAGATTAGGTTATATAGGCAGGGTACAGTTAGTATATTAACATTGCTAGTCTCATTCTCCTACGGACATAATTTGTTTTGGATAAGGCCAGAGTGACTAGGAAAGATTGAAAGGTCAAATGTTCCCAATCAAATGAGAGTGTTTTGCAATTGTTTTACGGTAGTCAGGAAAATACTTCCACATTTCATTTGTTAGAAAAGATATCCAGAGCTGGCATTAGTGGTGGCTTTGATGTATTCTCTGGTACATTAGTTCAGAGCATGCTGATGTAAACAGAAGTGTCTCTTCACCTTTCATCTTTGTTCTTCAACTTTGATACTGGCCCCCTGCAGTGGCTTCTTTCTCCTCCTGGGGAGGCTTAACAAAGTCACTTGATAGAGAAAAAAAGAGCTTCATTTTTCTTCTCGACTTAAGACTCTAAAGAAATAGACACATCTATTGTACAGTCACTGAAGCTCTTGAAATAGTGTGGGTTTTTCTCTCGAATCCTGATGGGAATTGAGGCAAGAAGGCGGGGGGCGGGGGGGAGGGAGCATGCAGTTTTGCCCACTGCTTAAAATACGCTAAGTGTATCATACTTTCACTTCTGATATTTTTTTTAGAGAGAAAAACTGAGAAACTCTAAATTACAGGCAGTGCAAGCAGCAACGCCTATGGGTAAGTTGGTCCATCATTACCCATTATAAGACCCTGGCTTTTGATGCCTGTAACTGTCAAATATTAACTAATTTGTAATGATTTTTTTCTGCGATTGGTGTATCAGCCTGGAGCTGATTTTTAAAATAGTTCAGTCAGTTTGCAAAATGAGGTAGGCAAAAAATACATTTTGCTTGCGTTAAAAAATATTGTCGGACTGCATGACTGAGAAACTCTCCTATCTCCATGCTCTAAAACTGAAATTTGGCAAAGGACTTGCCAAGGATTTGATGGGTATAGAATGTCTCAGACTCTTTCCATTAAAAATCATAAACGCAGACCTCTGGTCAGAACTGTCTTTCCACATTCCACTGTCTGCAAAGTCCAACAGTAATGGACATCTGCTGTAGGTTTGCTGGGGATGGGCAAGACTTTTGAGGAATGGCTTTTCCTAGCAACAGAGGCCTTTATGGAGGTGAGCGCCAGAACTGAGAGAGGGTTCTGGTGTTGCTCCCCACAGTCCCACCCATAAACGTGTATGAAAAGAAGAGTCCATGATTAGGATGCAGGCTGTGCAGACAAGAGGATGATTGGAACTTAATGAGAAAAAGATGAGGAGGCTGTGACAAGAATGAAAGACAGTAGCCCGTAGGGATAGTGTGTGGGACTGAAGCCAAAAGTGAGGAGGTTGGGAAAAAGAAACCATGAACTTGGACCAGGAGTGAAAAATGGACAACCGAAGTAAGACTGTTATGTTAGGAAAAGGGAAAGGGATAAAGGCATTGAGGTGAGAGTGAGAGACAGAGGGTCCTTGGGTATTACAGTATAATCTTTTCAAAGAGTCTCTGTGGTCAAAAAAAAGCTGTGAAACTCATTGACAAAATGTATGCTTTATTTCTCCAGCGATTGCTGCATTTAAAGAACATCAACCCACTGCTGTTGAATGCTGAGGAAGCCCGAGTGGCGGTGTGTGGCGTTGTGGATATCAAGGGTCTTGCCCTAGTTCTAAACCGTTTGGACTTAGGAGAATTCTACATAAAGGGGGCAGAGGTGTCCAGTTTCTTAGACTGTAACACAAAGAACAGTGATTTTGAAAAGTCTCACATGGTAGGAGATGCTAGGTTTACTGCCCATAGAATCCTAATTCTCCTCCGTTTATATGTATTATTTTAAGCAGACTTTAATTGCATAATCATGTTAGTTTTTCACAGAACAGTTACCACATTAAGTGCAAGAACGGATATGGCTCGGGAAATGAATCAAGGAACTTGTCACCATCGCAGGATGAGGTACCTTGGTAGCTCCTCTTAAGTGCCTCCCTCCGGCAATTTTCATTAACTTAGTCTTTCTGCAAAGAAACATGCCATTGCATTCTGTCATTTTTAGACCGTGTTTATGAGCCGAAACTCCCTATTTAGCAACAGTTTGTTCTGTGACACTAGCTAACCAAACGGACTCAACAGCAACTCCTTCAAAGCAAAGCTTTATTCTCTGAGACAGGCAGCACAGAAAACAAAGATTTGACACCAGAACCTTAACTCTCCTGTCATCTTCCCAGTTTCTGCATGTTCTGTCCATTCTGTTTTTTTCCCCTCCCCAGTTTGGGAGAGGCCGCTTACGAGATGCCACAGGCATGTCTAGCCGTTGTTGACTCCACAGTCAAACTCCCTTCCTTAGGACAGCAACTTTTACGGCTTTGGTGCCCATTTCGAGTCATCTCAGGTGTAAGAACAATAAACACCTTGTCATTGTCACTGGAAACAGGTAAGGGTGTTCCTTTTTAGCAGCTGCCCCCTTGTAACGTCAAGAGTTAGTTGCGCTTTCCTGGACTGCACTTCATCTTTCGTTGTGATGGAACTGTTTTCCATTTGCACCTTCTTTTACAGTATCCTTCAATGTAACTCTTTCTAATCACGTGGAATAACTTTTTTTTTTTTATCACGTGGGATAACACAAACAAAATAAAGTGACCTGTGTCTTGTATTTGGAAAGATAAGAAATGCAACAACCTAATTTTTCACGTGAACGTAGTCAGTGGGAGTCTTTTCTCATCAGAACTGTGCCTGTTTTGTTGCGACAAAGCTTGGAAGTGATAGGAGGAATTGTGCTTGTGATTGTAAAGACAGAATAGATGGTATTCTTGCTGAAGTATTTGTGGAATTGAGGAATTCACTTAAATCCAATTTCTGAAGATGGCCAGTGAATTTTCCTCCTCTGGGGTACAGAAAATCCATTCTCTGAATTCACAAAAGCTTTGGGTGCGTGCAGCTGCAAAGAGGCGACAGTGACGGCTGTGCTCAGAAGAAATGAAAGACTACATGATATACAGTAGATGACAGTGTAGAATTGCAGGACCCAGTAGTTCTCAGCTGGGCACTCAAAATTAGTTGTCACTTTTGAGGTTAACTGTTTGGTTGAAAGTACCTCTTCAGCTCACAAAGAGGCTGTTCGTAAACCCCTCTGGCTGTAAACCCCTCTGGCTGTGTCACATCGGAGGACCATAGGACAAACCTACAAGGAAAGGCAGAGCACGCAGTAAATAAGGCCTACCGGTGCCACATCCTGAACAACCGTGGGAAAAGACAAAAAAGAATGCCCACACACTGCAATTACTAAAACAGAAAACATGACAGCGTAGCTAAAGACTACACGTTGAACACTCTCTTCCCCGTTGGTCTGTGCATGCAACGCTGGGAGCAGGCAGAGCACACCCCTTTCTGAGGGGCAGCCCCAGCCAGCCAAGAGCCCTGGCCCGGCGTGGGGAGCGCTCCCCCTCCAGCCGGGCCCCCTGCCACGGCCAGGCGAGGCCGGCCCACACACGCCGCTCTGGGAGGCGACAAGCACAGAGTGGGCAAGAGAGGCGGCAGCTCTTTACCCAGGTAAAGGTGAAGAAAAAGGGGAAATGGACGCTGCAGGCATCACAGCCCCTTCCTCAGGCGCCGACCTNCCGCCGCCCGGGGCTGAGCCGGCCGCTGACGGGGAGGTGCGGGGTGGGGCGGTCCTCCCACCGCAGCGAGCGAGGAGGGGGACTCGTCCGCGGCCGCTTTGGTCTGCGGGGCCCCTCCGGGGCGAGTAGCTGGAAAGAGGAGCCGGCGCCGGGGGCCTCCCCGGGTCGGCAGGGGGCGGGATGTGGGGCGCCTTGCTGCGGTGCGGGGGCCGCGGCGCCGGCGGCCTGCGGGGTCTGGCGTCGGGAGGCCCACCCTGGAGCCAGGTGGTGTCGGAGGCCGAGAAGATCGTGGGGTACCCGACGTCCTTCATGAGCCTGCGGTGCCTGCTGAGCGACGAGCTCAGCAACATCGCCATGCAGGTCCGCAAGCTGGTGGGCACCAAGCACCCGCTGCTCGACACCGCCCGGTAAGCACCCGGCCAAGCCGGGGAGAAGCGGCCCACCGCCCCAGGGGCTGCGGGGGTCCGGGGGTGCTGGGGCCTCGTCCCCGGCCTCCGTGGTGGAAACCGCCGGCAGCCCTCAGGAGGCTTGTCAAAACTCGGGGGAAGTTTTGGGTTTCGCTGGTTGTCAGGAGTTGAAGCTCGGGGTCGGTGGCGGTGGTTGGCGTCGCTTCGCGGGCCCTCGGGCCGGCGGCAGGTGCGGTGGCCGAGAGCGGCCGTCGAGGCGACGCAACTGGCGTGTCGCGAGGGACACCCTGCCTCGCGCCCTGAGGTGCAGCGTGGGCAGTTAGCTCTCCGCCCCGGGACCTTCGTTTCCTGGCTGCAACAGGTTTTCCCTTCCGTTATCCCCTGTCATTCAGAAGGTGCTTCGCTGTAATACCATGCGCAATGAAAGAGTTTCCCCATGCGATGTGCAAAAAAATTCCCCTGGTAATGAAAGAACTACGGCTGCCTCGCTAACTGTTATGTATTTGTTAATATGAAGGACTATATTGCGGTGAAACCAGTGGGAAAAACGTAGGAGCTGATCAACTTAAAAGCTCAAAATGACGCTGCTCTGAACTGTGTATTTTGTTACTAAGAGCTTTACAAAACATTGTCTGTGTTGTAATATCCAGCTGGGAGCTGTGAGTTTTTGTATATTGTTGAGATTTTTAGGTTGCTAAGTTGATTATCTGCTCTTTCAGCCAAACTGGCTTGCGTTTATGCCACGAAGCGAAAGTTGGGATTGTTGGGCAGTGTTTTCTTTGACTGTAAAACAAGAACTGATTGGCACTGGGTGTTTGGGGTTTTTTTAAACAATAAAATGTCAGAGGCTTAACCAAATTAAAAAACAAAATAGTGCACTTTTCCAAGGGCATTGGGTTGTGGGTTTGGTTTCTTCTTGGGGAGGGGGTGTGTTTGTCCGATAGACCTGTGTTTGCTGTAACTGCAAATATAGCAATGTTAATAGAACCCAAGTTTAACACGCACAGTATTTTTGAACAGGTGTAAAACGAAAACTAGCATTTGTTCAAAGCAAATGTTCTGCTTTTATTTTAAAGAATAAAAATTGTAGCTGTGTAGTGGTCCTTGGCAACTCCACAATTATGGTGTAATGATATAAAACCAGGATTTGTTTTTCAAGCTCTCTGTCTCTAAGTCTGGTTGTCTTAAGTGAACAAAAGGAGTACAGGGGACAAACATAGCTTTTTAAAGAAATGTTATTTTCGGGGAGAGGGATTTAAATATTGGCTTTAAGCAGACTTTTCTGGAAGAAACAAATCAACTTGTTAATAAAAATGGAAAATACCTGACTTTAGAAAATGCTGGGGGGGGGTGCTGAATTGTTTATAAATGCAGGTTGTGATATTACGATAAGCTTAGCAAAAGGGTTTGTGTGGTGTTTTTTTTTTCTTTTTAAGAGGAGGGACAAGAAAAAAAATGTTTTTCCGCTTCAGATCCAACTTTAAGGTCGGTTGATGGAATGCAGGGAATAGGAGGACCAAAGTGCAATCTACTTGGGCTCTTAAGCTTCCACTGCAGTCGTAGAAGTATCGTAGAGACCCACAGTGCTAAAGTGGGACCTCTATGTTAGCTTTAGAGAGTCTGTTCAATGTGTAGCAGTTACTGGTTTATTTGTGAATTAAGTTTAAATACAGTATTTTGAGGTGTGGTTGGAGGTTTTGGGGTGGAGCTGTGTTGGGGGGATTGTTTTAAGTGGGCTGCTTTGGGCTTAATTCTGTAAACATGTGGTTTGTGGAACAGCAGTAGGAATATAATCATGCACAGGGTCAACAGGATTGAATCTATTCATCTTTTAAATTCATATATGTTTCGGAGTACACTACTAACCTGATGTGTTGTGTCGGAAACAAAAGTCTGTATTTACGCACATAAAACCAAAACCGTGTGCCCTTATCGTGGATGTTCTTATTTGGCTTCATGGGTGTTTCCAAAGGCTTTGTTGCAGGTGCATTTCCAATGGCCTCGACCTTTATATTATAAGAAGAGTTAATTTCCTGCTGACAAGTTTTAGTACACCTACAGCGATGCACGAGTTATACCTTACCTTGTTTTATGGTATGATTTTGCAATAAGGTGAATTTTGACCTTGTTCTTTCTCAGAAATCTTAATAATCTCATTCTGAAATTTGACTGTTGTATGTTTGACTGTAAATGGGATTGATTTTAGATATGAGTCTGAGATCTATGCTCTGACTTACCATGGCTTTTGAGGAAACCGGTCTTGATTTTCCAATACTAAATACATGTTTTAAATCTCTGGCTCATTACCCATGCTTATGAAGTAACATAGGTTTCCTGTTGTGTGTTCAGACAAATGTTTTAAAGCGTGGGTGTCTAAAATATGTTCTTTGGTGATTTCTTGAAAAACTTAAATGATTGATATGTTCTGCAACTCTAATCTTTTAGGCTGTGAGTGCATAAATACCGTATACATCCATTAAGTACTTCAACACTCAAAGAGATTTTTCTATTTCTGGGAACATCTGAAAGATCTGTGCAGTAAAATTGATTACTTGTGTGTGCTGTTTCTCAAATTTCTACTAATTTATTTTTGAGGTTATAAGTGGTGACAATCAAATTATGATGCTTGCTGTCATCTTTAAGCGATATTAATTTTCTTTAACCTTCTTTGACTGGTGGCATTTTGTCATCAGTGTCTTTGTGTCTACCATCCTTCCCATCTAAATGCTTTGCTAGCCTTTGAAGTCTTCCTTAGACCATTAGGGGTTTCTTAAGCATTAGTAGAAAGCCCTCTGCTTTATCTGTGCAGAGCAGGTTCTGAGCTGAGACAGAACAAGACATAACTGCCACCACGTTGAAAGCCTTTAGTGTAACAGGAGTAGCGATGAGCATCTTCAACCTTTTGCTGAGCTTTGGATCACTAGGCTGTTGCAGCACATAGCCTGTGCTGAGAGCTTTAAAGAAGGCAGCTTAAAGATAACTGTCCGTGTGAGATGGGACATGTGGAGGAACAGCTGTTGGGGCAGTATATGTTGCTCTGATGATCCCATTCGTTTCTTCCTCTCATTTGGATGTGGTGGCAGCAGCTCCTGGGTGTAAGTGCCTGCCATGAATCAGGACTGCAGCAGGTGTTCTTTTGGGAATGATGTGCAACCCTGATACCTCCTACCAAGCCTGTGCCCCTGGCCAGTAGCTTTAAATCTGTGAACTATTGCCGACTCTGCTCTTGGGAGGGCAGACACGGGTAACTGAGCCCTGCAGCGAGGGATTTGGTAGTTCTGTAACCTGTGTGGTAAAGTCGAGTATCTTTGTTTCTCTCTCTCTCTCTCCGCCTCTCCCCCCC